>BPLS01007762.1:0-11285 GCA_019656275.1 Rhododendron kiyosumense
ATGATGCACTATATCAAGGACTGATGTTAAAGCTCACCATAGTATAATGCCTGATTAAACTGCTTTAATGACAATCAACCACAGTCTAGTCTTTGCCACAATGACCATGAATGGTGGAATGGTCCAACAACCATTGGGGTAAAAAAAAAGGTACACAAAAGAAAAGGCACTGAAAATGAAAAGGCAAAGAATGAGAAGGTAAGGAAAGGACAACAATGCATTGTCGGATGACCACAACTCAGTCAACAGAAAGTATGAGCTTCCTGCTTCTCCCATAGAGTTGGTAGTAATCGAAAATCCTTCCTTCAAAACCAAAACCCCCTCACCATAAGCACGTAGACCTACGGTCTTAATGGTATGAGTTTTGCTGCGGTTTGTTGGCTATGCAATATGTTCAATGACCATAAAATATGTAAAATCATCGAGAACCACAGAAAGCTAAAAGTTTGGCAGACAACCTAGGAAATGGTCGACATGCTTAAACAACTTCATACAATGCTTATTTTGAGAAACTTTGCATTCCAGAAATGCCTAGCAAGTCCACATTGACCATCACAACTCGAAACAATTAAACAAGTGAATAGCAGTTGAACTCACTGATACAAGACAGAATTCTTGTAAACTTGGGCAAAATTGATGCCTAGATTAGCTTCTGCTGTTGTGGAAGTGACCTCTAACATCCATGTTGCTGGGTTGTAATTACTTCTAATCTTTGGAACTCCAGAGATATCCTATTAGAGGGAAATGGTCGAAATTGGGTGAATCATAGTTAATTTTCTGACATCATATGCATACCTGTACAAGTAGTGAACAGAAAATGTCAAAAAATGCCTCTTCCCTTTTGTAGCAAACCAACCTCAAAGTATTTGATGACATTGTTTGAATGGTGACCCACTGGTCCACAATAGATAATATGTCCGCCAGATTTCAATAGAACTAACTGCAATAGATTCCAAGTAGGTATCAAACATAAATTGTTCATGGTGAAGTACACATGTGGAAGTTCAATAGAGAAAATTATGAACTGAATGGTTTCCATGAACAACTTTTAAATGTGTCTTGATCATTTATGATTTCACAAGCGCCAAAATCAATAGACGGGGTAAAGTTAGAATTTATTGCTATTAACTGTTAAAGAAAGGAATAATTTGTAAGATTTTGGTATTGGCTTATAAGCTAATACTTGCTAATCATATACTGTATACTTTACAGCTTATAAGCAGGCATTTGGCTTATTGGACTACTTGCTAATCATCTCAAAGGCTCTAGCTCTATGCTAGTCTGACTGGACTCGACTACTGACAACAAGAAGACACAAACAAGAAACCAGCAACCAAAATAAAACTCTCAAATCTTCAGCAATCGATCTAAACAAATACGTCTTCGTATTTTGTGAAAAGTAACTATGCACTTCCATCCAAGAGAATATTGCTCTAAATTACATTCCATTTTTGCGTTGATTCTAATGAAGGAAAAGTTGCGAGTTTTCCTAGTGCACCACTCTTAACACATAGCAAGGATTATAATTTCGCTATGTAACAAGTTGTTCCTGTGCTCCACAATTTTGTTTGGCTATCAACACTTTGTTAATTAGACATACCCACCAATGAACTTAGAGCTAGGATTTTTTGATTTTCCCCTCCAATATTAACAGACAGATTGTTCCTCACAAGTTAAAGAGGTTAGGGTAGGCCTATCAGTGCATATTGAGCTTGCAAACAAGAGAAACAACAAGAACGGCTAATACAAACACATGGACTTGCACAATCGATCATAATATCATATAACTATTGTTGGACGAAAAGAAACCCCAGTACCTTTTACAAGAGAGGAATATGGGGTTGACAAGTTCGCGCAAGAGCTCGAGCTGTTAGAGGATAGGCCCACAAGTATATTAGGAGCATCTTTGGCAGAAGTTCCAAAAGTTAGGTTCCGATATTGTATTTTGCTGCCTTACTTGAAGGGTGATTTGTGGCATGCACTCTAGTATAATCTACAGTTTTTTTTTTTTTTTTGAGAAGTAATTTTTTAAAATTTTTTGCTATCATCTTTTTGTACTACTATTTATTTATACACAATTTAAAATTTTCTTATATACGCACTGATTGCATAGTAACCATTTGTTTTATTAATCATTTGATACACACGAAGAGAGAGGATTGAAATTTAACTCTCAAATTTCTTAACTTTTGGTGTTTGTTACCTCTGATGTATATGCTCTAAGTCTCACAATAATAATGATAGTTGTTAAAGCATCAAACTCAAAACTAATTGGCAATGAGTTGAGAGGCCACCCATGCTCATATCTTAGTTACACGAAGCAGGAGCGGGGACGGGAGCGGGAGTGGGGCCGGGGACAGGGGAGCGGATGATCATAGAAGTGTGGCAGCGCCATTGGGAGTGGTTAGGAAAAATTATTAAAATTATAAATATATTTTGGAATTTTATATTGTTAAATGTCAATATAAAAGTATTATTCTACCACAAAAAATATTACTATTAAAATTATAAGTTTCTAGTTATATTTCAACATTTTTATTATAGCACATGATTACACAATAGAGCTCTTGTGCATATTAAATAGGCATAAAAGTTAAAGGCATTAGTATGACTCTAGAAGGTTAAGATCAGATGTGCACACTAATAAGAACAAAACAACTTTAAAGGTACCAATTGCAGCTTGAATCGTAGGTCTCTCAACCGTTTTTTGGCTGTAAGTTCCCGTATAGGTAAGAAACGAGTTCCCGTCGTCATTAGGATGAGTTTATTGGAGTTTCCTTCGATGGGAACGCGGAAGCGCGTTTCCGTCGAAGAAACGTGGGCATAGTTGAAGGTTCCAACTAAGGCTCATATACTAGTTTTGGAGGTTATAATTAACCAAGGTGGGACAAAGTCTAACAATAGTAATAATAATGCCACCAAAAAAAAAAAAATTGGCTTCATATCAAGAGGAAAGTAGATTGTTGGGAGGAAAGATTGTTGAGCTTGTCTCCTTGTTGCTCCATTTTCAGTATATGTTCATTTTCCAATTTTTCCGTCAATTCAGGACAATTTAGAAAGCTTTCCGAGCCATATTTAAGCTATAGAGTAACAAAATTCTATGAGTTGCAATTGGTGATGAAACAACTTTAAGGTCCAAATTCTCAATTCCAGTTCAATGTCTAAGTTGACTCATGTCCCAAATACTGTTAACATAGTTCATTAATTGGTTTCCTACCTCATCAAATGCTTCAAATTGGTCAATACTTGGTTGATGAATGGTGCAAACAATTGTTCTTCCCGTATCAGCGACATTCTTCACGGCCCGCATAACAATTGCAGCTGCTCGTGCATCCAATCCAGTTGTAGGTTCATCCATGAAAATAATGGAGGGGTTAGCAACAATTTCCACTGCTATTGTAAGCCGCTTTCGCTGTTCAATTGATAAACCACTAACACCTGGCATGCCAACTAAACAATCTCTTATTTCATCAAGCTCAATGATCTCCAGAACCTCTCTCACAAATTCCTGTGAAGACAAATGCATAAGCTATAAAAGTGATTTAAACCTCTCAGAAGAGTCAAAGGGAACATGCAACGTCTATACATAGAATCTACAATTATGTATGTGAGAAAAGTAGGTCATACAAATTTAGTTTCAGAATCAATTTCAGGATGCAGACGAAGCCAAGCAGAATAAATGACGGATTCTTCCATTGTAATTTGTGGGGAATGAATGTCACTTTGCTCACAGTAACCCGAAATCCTAGCAAAAGTGTCTTGAACCTTAGGATATCCTCCAATTCTAATATCTCCTTCAACGGTGCCACTAGTTTTCCTTCCAGCAAGAACATCTAAAAGAGTTGTTTTACCAGCTCCAGTCACACCCATTAATGCTGTAAGAACACCGGGCCTTAACGCACCAGTAATATCACAAAGTAGTTGGAGTTTTTTTGGGGTAAAACCCCTTTCTCTCATTGCCTGAGATCAACCAAATTGGAAAATCAAAGGAGCTAAGATCTTCTGACAATTATAGATATCTAACAACCACCCAACATAAGTAAGAGATTTGGTGAGTGCATACCAAAGGAGTTTCAACATAGTATTGAACATCTTTAAATGCTAAAGTTAGGGGCTTGAAAGGTAAAACCAGCCGATCTGTAAAAATAGATTAGTCAATTGCAATAGAAATAAAATTGAATGATAATAACCAAAGGAAGTTAATTTGATGCAATGTTTCAAAAGTAATTAGAAGAGACAGACAAATAATGCAAAAAACTACCTTTATGAGGTTTTGACCCAGTTTTCTGGTAGCTCTTTGACCCTACTTTATCGGCACCATTGGAGGAATCTTTACTTTCCTTAATTTGGGACAGCTTTTCATTTGAAATAATAGCACGAGAACCAGGAGCTGATTCATTTAGAAGTGGAACAAGAACATATCATTATTTTATTCAATATTGACTTCATGTAATCAAGCAAGCACATATGATTATCTTATTATAATATTGATATCATGTAATCCAATGATGAACTTACAGTTTAAGAAGGTTAAAGCCAAGGTAAACCCGATGTTGAAGAGTATTGCAAACCCAAGTAAAGCACCAAGTGTTAGCCAGAAGAAATATGCACTAAAGTTAAGTCCACGGCTTTCAAGTGTTTCTTTCCCTATTGTCGTATTCCCTGAAAGTGTCTAAAAAAAACAGAATAAGCATAGAACGAATAAGTTGATATAGTGAAGAAACCTAGTGTTCTTTCCATATTGTTACCTATCCAATCAACTGAGACACTTGTTGCCATTGCTGTTGATGAAGTTGCTAATGGTGGTAACTGAATATTGTTTAATACTACATAAAAATGGCCCTATACGTATGAGGTTTTGGAACAATGAGTGATCCACTGTACAGATGATGAATTAACCACTGTATGAGCATGAAATTCACTTATCATATCATAACATAAAAAAGAAGAAGGAACTTGCAAATATTGTTAATTGGAAGATGCAGCAAATCTTGCATCTAGGTAGATACTAACCTTTTGCCATCTTGGAGCAAGAAATTCGTTTACAACAAGGCCTATCTCACCATAACTCAATGGGAAAACCCAAAATCCCCACTTCAACCAAGTTGGCATAGAGGCTGCAAGCAAAAAGAGGTTTGAACTTTGTTTTCCCCAATAATTTTCCAAAACTCCAATTTGAAAGAGGTAATGAACCTTACGTTTTGGGATAATGAAGCCACTAAATGAAAAGGCAGATAATATCAACAAACTACCAACCGCCACAGAAGCAACCATGGTACGGCAAACAGATGCCATGAAACGAAACATGGATATTGCAACAAAGTGCACAGCAAAAAGTAGAATCCACTGTCGAAAGAACCTAAGATACAAAGGAATGGTAGAAAGTCAATCCCAATAAGTTTAATATTTCATAAGGAGTGCGAGTGTGCACGTGTGCATGTGCGTGTGTGTGTGGAAGTACCAATGAACCTTGTTACCTAAATGTGTAATCAGTGAAAATTGACCTTTTTTATTTTTTATTAGTTGATTCAAATAATTGTGGAAAAATATAGGGGTAACTTCCTCCAATCAATTTCATACTTAGAGGAATACACAATATATGTCTAGTACTAACCTCCCAGGCTCAGGACTGTATCCTATCACATAATAAGTAAGAGAAGTCCAAATCAGAGCTTCAAACAATGAAAGAGGAACATTGAGAATTGTGGACGGGATTGCGTATGACCACGCTGGATAGAAGTATAAGTCTCTCTGCTTGTAGAAGACAGCAAGTCTTGTAACAGTCATGAACAACTCCGGAAACCCGTCAAAAAAAA
This sequence comes from Rhododendron kiyosumense, assembly GCA_019656275.1. NCBI lineage: Eukaryota > Viridiplantae > Streptophyta > Magnoliopsida > Ericales > Ericaceae > Rhododendron > Rhododendron kiyosumense. The sequence goes on from BPLS01007762.1 coordinate 5,817, forward strand.
GAACCACGAGAGCAAAGAACAAAGCACCCAGATAATTGTTTGCATGAATGACATCAACACCCATCTGAGTTCTAAATAACAAAGTCATTGTCATAACTGCTATTATAACAATCTGCAAATAAGAAGAATTGAAGCTTAGGAAAAAAAATCAAGAGTTCTAGCACACAAAAGAATGAAAGGTTAAAAGTTGTATTTTGCTAGAAACTAAAAGGAGAGGGAATAAGAGATTGCCGATCTTGACCTGAAATGATTTGAATATATAAACAAATGAATTCCTCCTCATGAGAAGATATTCCCTTGACATGCAAGCTCGAAAGAGCGCCCATTTAGAAAGTGAATACTTGCTGAACACAATGGCATTCTTATGGCTCTGAGACTTCGTAAATGGCTTTGATAGCTCTGCATCTAACTTCTCCCCATAAGTAGATTCCTTAAATTTCTTGCAAAACAAATCAACAGAAATGTAACTCCAAGATTGTTCAGCTTGGTGCCAGTATTGTGCTTGATCTTTTCTAGATATTACCTGCAATGGTCAAGATGTAATGCGTTGAAGAAAATAAGAGATCAAGAAAGAATTACAGATGAACCACGATAAAGTTACCTCTTGGAGGAAGTCAGCAACCCCTTTCCTTTCAGGACATCTAAACCCACAATCCTCAAAAAAAATTAGAACATGACTACGAAGTCCATGATACACAATCTTCCCTTCTGCCATCAAGATGATGTCATCAAAGAGATCAAAGATTTCTGGTGCTGGTTGAAGAAGTGCTGCAAGTATAGTAACATTTGATATATGTGCAAGCTGTTTAAGACAAGCAACAATTTGATATGCCGTAGAACTGTCTAAGCCATTTGATATTTCATCCATAAACAGAGCTTTTGTTGGACCTATAATCAGCTCGCCTGCAAAACACGGACCAAACTATTTCCTTATTTACATATTAAATGCATGTCTTGAAAGGTGGCAATATATTTTTCAAAGGACTTGCACCATGGCAAACATGATGTAGTCATGAGTTTGGTTGCATCAAACTCAAGCATTCAAACTCCCCTATTCCATATACAACAGAAAAAAATAAGGAAGACTACCTGTAGTCAATCTTTTCTTTTGACCACCTGAGATACCTCTTATCATGGCATCTCCAATTAGTGTATCGGCACATATGTCAAGTCCTAAAATCTGAGTAACCAAGGAAATGATCGGAGAAAATCAATGGATAAAGAATTTTCCTCGCAATGACATAGAAGAAGATCAAGGAAAACGCAGTTGCAAAAAGTTACTTTCAACATGTAGTCAGTCTGGAGGGTAGTCTTTTATCCTTCCACAGAAATTGCCTGGTAAAACAAACCATAAACATTTAAACAGATAAGCTAAACCACTAAAATAAAGGTTATAAGAAATGTAATTCCCGACCTAAACTTTTTATGTGAAGTTAGCTTGCATTTTAGATCGTTTTCTAATCCATGTGATAAAGATCTGGACATGCGTCAATGAAAGAAACAGCCCACCATCTAGTTCATAGCAATTAGGGACAACATAATGCAGACATATCATTTCAGCCCGCAAAAATATACCCAACTACTGATATGTCCCTAATTTAAGTTCCTTATTGAGTTGTAAAGAGCTTTCAATCATTAGCCGTAACATAACTCAATTTCTGCCCTTGACCCCATCATTGCAGATAAACTTCTTACACCAGAATTATTAAACACAATTCATTTCCAGAAGATTAAGCGCTCAAATTTCTACCAACGATTTTATCTCCCCTCAGTCTTCCTGATACTCCATCATTGAAAGTGGAGAATGTAATTAGGAACCTGGGTGCATGTTATTTCAAGCCTTCTGTGAAAACTATTGGAATAAATATCAGAGAGAGAGAGAGAATTTGACTCCAATCATCAACACACAGAGAAAATATCATTCATATCACTTTGTTCTTTTTGAAGTTTTCAAGAATTTTTTTTACTCTCTGTACGATTCTCAATAAGTTTCTCTATCTCTCTCCACTCATTACATCAAAAACTTCAAACCAAACAAAGTGCTTATCTTTGTACTCCTGCATAACCAATAAAAGCCAGTAAGGAGGCTGCAGCTTATCGCAGGGTAACAGTGGAGTGGAGACTCTGGACATTCAATGCCTCATGAAACATACTGGCAACACCAGAAACAAGGGGAGAGAGGAAGATCAGAGAAACTAATAGCACCTTCATGTAAGTATCGATATCTGGGTCTGGAACAACTCCAGCCTGTTTCTCCTTTGTGCTGACCTCAACCATAATCTCTGGCAGGCATATACAATTTACTTCAAGTGTCATAAGTATAGTAAGTTATGAAACAATCAACAAATCAACTATCCTTTGTTTGCTCGAGTCCAGACTCCAGACCTGCTCGGCTTCCAACCCCTTGACAGCGAGCTGAAAAATCTAGTGTTTCCCTTACAGTCATTTCAGGCATGTGTAGGTCATTTTGACTTATATAAGAAGAAGTTTTCTGGGGAATGAACTCTTCCAGTTTGTATCCATTGTATAAAACTTCCCCTGCAACCTGTGCGGGCAAGTTAACAAATAAAAAATAAGTTCAAATGAGGGAAGATGAAGGGAGGAAGCTCTTGAAAAATACCAAATTAGAGCTCAATCGATCAAGCAGTGATGTGTAAAATGTTTGGCCAAACACACAATGCGAGCACATTAATCAATACAACAACTGAAGCTTTTTTTTTTTTTTTTGGTCTCTTATGGGTAGTAGAATAACTTTCCAGTAAAATAACACAACTTTTATGCAATTCATCATCCAATTTAGACACAAGAAATTCAGGAGGGCATTTTTGCCCATTGTTGATCTACTAAGAGTTGAAAGCTACCCATAACGCAAAGTAAGACAAAATGAGGGACAGATGCTAGACATGGACCAGCAGAATCATTTTTTCTTGTATCCAAACTTGCATCACAAACTTGAATGAAGGCATCCAATGTGTTTTTCTTTGTATATGAGTGCGCGAAAAGTGATATTTGAGAATAATTTATAAGATTTTATGACAATGCTTGCAAACACCAATGCAACTTTTTAAAAGAAGATACAGAAAATTGAAACCAAAAACACAAGTTTGTAAAGCAGTCGCCACTGTGAGCTTTCCCTATGTTGTAAACTTTGCAAATTTGCACTTGTAATAAACCCATGGGTCATAATTGTTCATTTGATTATTAATAAAAGATCTTCCACATTTCTCTCATTAACTATACCAATTATTAGAAAGAAGAAAAACCTTGAGAGACTTGTCCAGATTTCCTGAAAGTGCTTTTAATAAAGTAGTCTTTCCGCATCCTGGAGGACCAAGGAGCAAAGTCATCCTGTAGCAACCATAGCCCATAGGCCTACTTGAGTAGACAAGTAAAACAGGAAAATTTCCAAGCAAAAAAGGATGGAAAGGATTTCTTCTTATGCTTATGAAACCTTAGACATGTATCTTTCCACACACACAAAAATATTACTAAGGAAACACCTACTAAATGTTTGGGACTACTAACCGCAAATCTCGTCCAAGCGAGCGGAAGAAACACCAAGTTACGTGGTTCGGCCCCACTTGCTTACTCCAAGAGAGAGAGAGAGAGCGGGGGGGGGGGGAACAAAGTTCGTAAACCCACATATCCCTACACTAACTCCCTCCACTCAAAGGTACTTAGAGACCTCGCTTACCCCGTGTGCCCACCAATATTTTTTCCTCTTACACCCTTGTACCCTTTTTTATATGTTAAAAGTATCCAACTCACAACCAATTGGCAATGAGTGGAGGGACCACCTAGGCTGATATAGTAGTTTTCGAGGTGATAATTAACCTATGTAGGACAAATATTTCCCTGCGACCCCTGACTGACACGCGGAGAGATTAACAAATGATCCAAAACATACAGATCACAATGAAGCAAAGTGCAACTATGGCACAAATAAAGGGGAAGAGCCTCCGAAAATCTAGCTCCAATACTATGTTAAAGCATCAAACTCAAAATCAATTGGTAATGAGTGGAGAGGCTGACAAAGGCTTATTTACTAGATTTCGAGGGGATAATTATGCAATGTGGGACCAATTCCAACATTATATTTACAGTGTCCACCGCCTTGTGCTCGACAAAACCCATGCCCCAAGGATTCATCTCCCGTTAAGTCTGGGTTGCCTACAACGACTCCCAACTTGCTAAAACTCTTTTGACAATATTCCTTTTCTTGGAAATTTCCTTAACCAATTATTTTTCTCAATTGTCTTCCTAATTAAGACTCCTAAGGCATGAATAATTTTTTAGTAAATTTGGTTTTCTTTACCAAATCAGTTACAATAAGTCACCCATCGCATGGGTGGACCCAACAATGAAGACAAGGAGGATGGAACTCATGTTAAGCACATAACGCTAAGCTAAATCCACAATACATTTGTTTACCCATGGTAAGGAAATTTGAATTTAATGAATAATTCAACCACATAATTTCTTTGGTTATTGTTATGCATCCAAACAGTCCAAACTCCAAATATTGAAATTATGCACCAATATTCAGTTTCGGGATATAAAGGTATGGATAGATCAATGAAGTGGAACTTCCAAATTAGCATCATTTGAGTGTGAGTGTGTGTGTGTAGATTGAGTTGTTTTACTCAACAAAATCACAAGTCCAAATTGATTCAAACCCAATAGAAGCTCTAAATTTCTTGAGCTCTATGTTATGATTATATAGTATATACCCATTGACTTTGGAGGGATATTAATATTCCTATGGCAAAACAAGTCAAGTAAAATCAACTGAGATTATGCTTCAAATTAATCGCACCTTCCAGGTTTAACGATACCACTGAGATCATTAATGATGGTTATCTTGGCCTCCTGCAACTTCAAACCAGGTAGCTTAGCACAATCCTGTTAAGAAAAAAATAACAAATATTAGTTATGCATGTACAAGGACTAAGATGGATCTACTCAACTAAGTGCTGCTTTTGGAAATTAACTGCACAAGACATTGATCCATTTAATATTAATTTTATGGTAATAAAATAGCCAGTCAAACAAGAAATGATAAACCTTTGAGTAAGTTATACATACATAAACCTTTGAGTTTGTTGTTGAAGACTGTAGACTTAAGAACTGCCCAATATTTGGCTGAAGCACTAGCCTCTCTAGTCTTAAATGGAAACATAATTGTGAGGGAGATTCAGTTGCACATAAATTCCTTCACGCTTGCATACAATGTTTTGTATAAATTTGGTTGAAATGATAATTTTATACAGATCAAGTCTAGGCCGTTTATATCGAACTGCCAGCAACTCTGAAGTTAGAAATTGTCCAAATTTATAATATTTTCTCAAAAGGTAGATCTAACAGCAGGATTAATTTGACTAATTAACATGAACTAGATTGATAATCATAGATCACTTCTTTATATGCAGCGTCTTGATTGATTGATTCCCATTTGCTTTGCTTGCCGAA
>BPLS01007763.1:0-22218 GCA_019656275.1 Rhododendron kiyosumense
GTGTTCTGACATTATAATCGAATTAAATTTTTACGTGGAACAAATGCGAATTAACGTCATGATGATGACGTATTGATAGAACGCGCGTGGCAGATAGATTGGGTTTCATTTTACTTTAGTACTCAACTCTGTCTTATTTGTTTTTTATTAAACGGAAACTCAATCCTTAATTACAAAATGAGTTACATTTACATTTAGAACGGTGATTAAAAATAACTAGGAGAGCTAGCACTGTTGGTCAAAACAGCTGCATTTCTTTTGGAGGTCAGAAGTTCGAATTTGTCCACATGCATTTGGGCGTTATTCTTCTTGCATTTGGTGGGATTATTTAACTTTGCTCGCACCTCATAGGTGACCCCAAGACTTTGCTTTCCTTTTCTGTGTAGAGTTTGCTTTCCTTTCCTGTGTAGAGTTTGCTGGTTGTCTTGCTGGTTCGTGGGGGACCTCTAGGGAAAATGCAAAGCCGTGTACCCATCAATGGCTTCAACGTATTTGTCTTAAAAAAAAAATATGGCCATTCTGATTTTTCATATTACACTGGTCACTGAAAGATGATAAGGCCCGTTCCCGAAAGGGAAATAAATACTTATTTTTTAAGAAAGTAATTTCAAGGTTAAAAATTATGTGATTACGCAAATAATTTTCTTATCAATATAAATCTTGTTTGATAAATCTCATTAAAATATTTAATACGGTGCAAAAAAAATTAAAAAATTATTTTTTATTTACATTATTTTTGAATTTAAAAATGTAAAATAAATATTTATTTTTTTAAAAAGTGTTCTGGAACTGAGCGTAAATATACTCAAATCATAAAATTAAAAAAATAAATAATGTTATCCTTTCCATGATCCCTTTGGATTCCTAGGCTTTTAACGGGCTGTATTTGGGGCCACATCCGGTTCATTTTCAGAGATGCCATTATTGACTTCTTCTCTCCCATCAATGCGAAAAATTATTCGTTGCCCAAGGGTAACACGTCATTTTTGACCAGTGGTGCCTCTCACCGATCAAAATTTATCCTATTGGCTTTGTGTCAGTACTTTTGCCACATAAATAACCCCTCACTTGACGGACAATGAGGCAAACGGAAATGGAACAGGGTTAAAGTCTACGTACCCCATGTCTTTTCAATTTTAATTTCTTACTCTCTCTCTTGCTTTACTTTTCCCTTCCAGTTTTTTCCTCGAGACTATATTCACGTCTTTGTTCAATTTCACTCGTTCGATTGCGTAATTAATAGCTGAAATGTGCTTTTAATTTTATTTTTACCAGTCAAAATTGATTTTCAATATGAACCGTCCCAAACATTTTTGAACGCGCGTGATTTAGCACTATAAATCTTCTTTACAGGATGCCTCGTAAACAAGTTTTTTTTTCTCTTTTTCCCCTCCATGTTTTTCCGTTAACTAGATACGAAAAAATACACATTATCCAAAACATTTGACTGTTTCATTATTCGTATTTTTTTGTCTTTAGTGATGAAATACCCATTCTTTCAAAATTTTGGTATTTTTTATTTTTGATATTTTTATTCATCGTGTTACAATTTTTTGAATTAACCATCTGTCTCTCATATTTACAAAGCAAATATATAACCCAAAGCAAAAACAAAGTTAATTAGATACGAAAAAATACAAAACTTGCTTATAAATCAAGTTATACTTATACTTCAATTAAGTAACCGGTTTGGATTTTTCAATTAAGTGATCAGTATGCTTATAAATCAATGACAAGTTAAAAATACTATTTAAAAGTTTTATTGTTTTACTTATGAAATTGCGTAGACATTGCCTACTAGTGAACAGTACTCGCTGGATAAACCGAGCCAGCGTAGCAATATTAGCACTTTTGTAAAATATCGATAGCCATGTTTGGAGACGCTTGTGCACGGTACTTTTGGGAAACATAAAGAAATGCAAACTAAAGAAAAGAGATCAATAATCAAGACCCACAAGTTCCAGTTTAATAACAATCAAGATTAAACTGTAGGCAATTCTAGCTCAAAAGATAACAAACCAGGTAAGTAGATAATTATGGATCCGGGGGACCTGCGGTGACCCAAGTCACCAAAGGGATGTAGTCACCCAAAACGGCGTAGTTTTGGGTGACTACACCCCTGTAGTGACTTGGGTCACCACATGCCACCGGATCCATATTTGTTTTGTAGACATGAGAGACAGATGATTAATTTAAAAAAATTGTAGCATGATGAATAAATCTTTTTAAGAGATTGGGTATTTCATCACTAAAGATAAAAAAAAAACCCAAAGGATGAATGCTTTGTTTGAATTGGAATTTGAAATTTTTTTTGAAAAATAATAGGGGTAATAAGTGGAAAGAGATAGAGAGAGAAATGTTGAAAGTATGAGGAATCTAGAGAGAATTTTTTTTAAAATTCTTTTTAAGTTGCAAAGAGAACAAAGCAAACAAGTCAAAAAATTTGGAGAAAATCATTTTTAAAAGAGAACAAAACAAAGTTGTGTTTTGAGCTCATAGAGAAATATAGGTAGTACTAATTGAAGAGAAAACGGTAAAACATGAAGGAAAAAAGAGAAAAACTTCTTTACGAGGTGTTCCGTAAAGAAGATTTACAGTACTAAATCACGCGTGTTTAAAAGTGTTTGAGACGGTCCATATTGAAAATCAATTTTAACTGATAATAATTAAAAATTTAATTTTTATCGATTAAAATTTAAAATATATCTCAAGCATTGATTTCGACAATTGAACATGTGAGATAAATTTCTCTCAGAAAAAGATGGGAGGGAAAAGTAAAAGCTAAAGAGGGAAAGGCCAAAAATTAAAATTTAAAAGACAAGGGGTGGGTATACTTTAAACTTTAAAGCTGTTCCATTTCCGTTTGTCTGCCACGTGAGGGGTTATTGGTGAGAGGCACCGCCTATAAAATAATGACGTGTTGCCCTTAATAATTTCTTCGTCAATGCATATAAAATGTGAGGCCCAACGCTAGGAATGCTTTTCCAAAGCCGTCCCTGTCTTCTTTCTTTCTTACTTACGTGTGGGATCCACCACCACCATTTGATACAGGGTCTCCCAATCCGCCATTCTTGTGGGTTCAGTTCACATCCAATTCCTCTTCAAAAAAAAAAAAAGTTCACATCCAATTTTTTTAGTGGTCCAGTTCGGTCCAGTTTTGGACCGTTGTCGGCCCCTTCCGGGCGTACAATAATAATCGAAATCGTTCATTTTGTAAGGTGCATCGAATATGTCATCCACGCCAAAAATTAACTTGATCAAACATCAATAAGTTCATGGAAAAAACAGATTTGTACATGAAAAAAATGGGCAATTATTAATTTCAATTTAATTTTTGTCATCGCTTTTTCCTTGTACAAATCTGTTTTGTCCATGAACCTATTTATGTTTAATCAAGCTAATTTTTGACATGAATGACATATTCGACGAGATTTACAAAATGAACAATTTCGATCATTGTTGTAGGCCCGGGAAGGGCCCACAACGGTCCAAAACTGGATCGGACTGGAGCACTAAAAAGCTGGATGTGAACTGAATTTCTTGTTTGGAATTTCATACAGGGTTTCCGAATCCGCGTGGGACCCCACCGCCTCGATTCTTTCCGATGGCTTTTATTGAAAGAGAAGAGAAGACAAAAAAGATTCGCTCGGTCAGGCCTACCTTTGGTTAAAAAAAGGTCTACTCAAGTCTTCGCAACAGCCATCTGGCCCATCAAGTACTGGTTAAAATATAAAATTTCTAAAACCAATCAGGCAATCAATGATTATTTCACGCTTGATAGTTTGGGTAAAAAAGAAGAAGCAAAAGTGACTTTTTTTTACTAAAAAATGATTATTTCTAATAATATTTAGATAAAAGTTAAAAAAAATTTACTTTTTTGATTCCTCCCGTCGAGACCAATTAATAACCCACAAAAAATTGGTATAAAACTAACAAATGCCCCAAAAAAATCAGATAAGGATAATTTTTAAATTTAAGTTAAGTTTAACTTAAATTCATATATATAAGCACACAGCCTTAGCTTCGATAATTCTCAAGTTCTTCCGTTCCAGATGTGCTACTGGCTCTAAAATTCCCAACTCTCTTTCCGTGCTCCAATTTGCGGGAAAAAAAGAAGGAAAAAAAGAATACATCCAAACAAATCCTAAGAGCCTCAGGCCCACAAAGGCGGGCTGGGATTGCGGATCATCTTTTCAGCCCAATACCCTTAGTTGTTTAGCAGGCCAGCGTATGCGAACCCATTCAAGGGAACTTGAACCTGGACTGATAGAAACCTTACTCCTATATGCGTTCTTTACATCCTTTTACCGAATGATAAATTTAGTGGTTTCTTCTTTCTACGGTTTTTCCTCATGACCTACTCTTACGCTAGTAGAATGCATTTTGTAACAGAAGTAGTGTTTGAGGGATAGATAATGAAAATTAATTATGAATTAATTTTTGACCATATTGTCCTTGGTTCTTATAATGGTATATATACTATAGTACTATAAAAGTCTCTAATATATTTTGTTTTGCTAATTAGTAGGAAGTCTCAAATATTACCTTATGCAAATGTCATTACCATCATTCATGACAGAGATAGGAAAAAATATATATATAATCATAGAGGATGGATATGGGCAATGATAATGCCACTCCCCTTTTTACCAATGTCACTCCTCTTTTTGTCTTGCAGCGTGTGAATTTACAAAATAACCCATGCATTTTGTGAAAGTTTATTGCATTGAGGGGTAAATTAGTAAATTCACCCAACTATAAAACAAAAAAGGAAGTGGCATTGGTAAAAAGGGGAGTGGCATTATCATTGCCCGATATGAAATTCTTGCATAATCTTAGATAAGTACCAACCATAATACAACGTAGAAAAACCACTAGACAAATTAATTAGGGAATTGATTTTGCCACTTCCCTTTTTGTTAATACCACTCCCCTTCTCTCACAAAATAAATCATTTAATCAAGACACAAAAAGGAGTGGCGTTAACAAAATAGGGAGTGGCAAAATCACTCTCCATTAATTACCCCTAAACATTAGAACAATATTAGACGAATTTAATGGAATCCAGTGTGTAAAAACAATGACCCCTTCAAAAAACTTGTTAAAATTACTGGAGACACCACGACATTTCCCATTCATTTTTTTGTCGTATCCCCGCCATGTTCCGTTCCTAGCATGTTGGACACGAATACGGCAACTTCAAAAGTGTCGATGCTTCATATATCCTTGTTAGTGAAAAATGAACCACAAAAACGCCGCGTAAGCAACACTTCACTCATTCTGTCATGGTCCAAAATTAATCTTTTTGATGTTTGAAAGTGTTTGGGTAGAAAATATATTACAGATAAGGATAACATCTCTCCGGCAGCTAGCGTTCTCTGTTTAGTCGTTGCTGCTTGAGCCATGCCAAAACAGAAATGAGGTCCATTTATGGGTGGAGGGACATTGGATCGAAAGGGGTTCCTTTTAAACCCACTATCTTCCAACTTCTCCCTTGACAAATTGATCTTTTTGACATAATTGTATGAATTTGAACCCCCAATTATAAGGAACTTGTCGTCATAGCATAATTTCTATTAACATTACATTGTCACCCCTTTAGCAAGTGGTTGTGCATTTAATAATACGGAGTATTAATCACTTTATGGATTTTAATAAATGCTCTCCACTTTCACTTATTTTTCTAGAATGTCATTCAATGTAGGCAATTAGATTGAGAAAAAAAAAATTGACTTTTAGATTAAATTTTTGCCTAGTCATTTTGATTGTGGGCAAAAATTAAACAATGTGAGACTTGACATTGCTAATTTTAATAATCTCTAAATGGATAATCAAAATCTAATGTGACAAGTTTTGATTATTCATTTTTAATTATTATATTGAGATGCTCTAAGAACTCAAGTTTGAAATCTCTCAGTGCTATCAACTTAATGGGGCAAGTCCATACAGAATTTTGCTCCGTCTTTAATTGAGTTTTCAACAAATGGGCTGTGGCACTGGGTCCCCAGGGTTAGTCGAAGTGCGTTTAAGGTGGCCCTCACACCTAAGTTATAAAAGAAAACAAAATTTCTTTAGTTGAGTATTGATCTCACGGTTTGAAAATTCCGGCTCCGCCCCTAATTCAGTTGTCCTTGGGTCACAGTATTGAGTTGCGGATAATCGACAAGTGCAAGTGCACAGTCGATCTTTCCCAGGAATTCTTTAATCATCACTATATTTTTGCATTGGAACAATCCCAATTATAACACTTTTGAAATCCCTAATCCAATTTGTAGAAATAGAAATCGCGTGTTTCAAACTTTCAAAGGATTGGAATGTGAAACAAATATGTAATATTCCTTCCAACGAGCACAACATTCATACCGGAAACACAACTTAAATTAGACATGCCCTTGGAGTTGTTATACAACCTTAATTAATAGCCACGCACTAAGGTTGTTCTGTACTTACTTTAACTAGTCACTAGCTGCTCTGTTCAAAAACAAAAAGAAAACCCAGATATCTCTGTGTCACAGTGAGGTTTGCACCCATGGCAAAGACAATCATATGCCAATCAAAATGGAGAAGAGGGAAAGGAAGGCAAGTAGCCAAATCTAAGCCCAAAGGAAAGAAATAAAAGGTACATCGTATCTAAAGCCATAAGACAGATTACAAGTTACAGTGTCGAGAGCAAAAGAGTACTAGCTAGTTCCATCGATCACAGCACTCCAGTAAACCGTAAACTGCGAAGCATGGCAAAAAACATGGATTGATCATCCGATCAATCAGCAAAAGCTCTGCAGAAAACCAGTTCCTTCTCTTCCGAAAACTTTGCACAACACTGTAGAAATATTGATAGCAACAGCATAAACCGGTTCTTTGTCCTCAAGACATCACTCAGAAAACAACAGATGCTTGAATGGATCTTGAATTAATTAGTCATCAGAGAGCATCAGCAAGAGGCTTCAACTTGGATAAAGTCTTCCCTTTCCGAAAGTGATCGCAGCTAAAACAATGAAAAACTATTTGTTAGAATATAGTAATCATATAATATCATAATCATGTCCTGATATGATTATGATATTATATGATTCCCTTGATTTTATTTTGATTATAATTAATTACGATTTTATTATAATTAGGATGATTCCCTTTTATAGTTCGGCTCAATCCCCTTGTATAAATAGAGACTTCATTGTAACCCAAAAAGTTTCCTTATGTACCTAGTTAATCTCCCTTTCTTTTTTGGTGCATCTAGTTTTTTTTGGGTAAATATTGGTGCATCTAGTTAATCACCTTTTGGTCGACTGTATGAAACCTTCTTAGTTAATCTCAATGCCAGTGTTAGGGTCTGTTTTTTCGTTTGTTTTGGCTAGGCATATTGAATTGATGTTGTGTCCCAAGTTTCTGCTTAAAAAAAATGGGCAACAACCTATTCCATTATAGCATCTTGTCCATATTAAATAACAAGTTTAGACATTTTAGCTTGTTATTCACACTAAGCAACAACTTATTAGTTAATAGAAACAACTTATGCCTTCTTTGGATGACATTTTGAAAGAAAAAAAAAATCCAACTCCAAAAACACTCATTACCCCTACTTTCAATTATTAATCTCATTTCTTTCTCATCTCTCCAATTATTATTTTCATTTCTCTCTCATCTCTTCAATCTCTACTCATTACTCGTATCTCCAATCATTATCCTATTTTCTTTCTCCACACATTACCAAAAAATCAAACTCAAAAATTTTCAAAACATCATCCAAACAAGGCATTGACATTTTTCAACAAATTTTCACTCTCATATTCGTCTACAATTTATTGGTCAGTGAAAATGACATGAACAATAAGTTGTAGATGATTTATTGGTTAGTGAAGACAACTATAACTTGTCAACAACTTCTTTTTTTTCAAAACTTATTTCCTACCAGAAAATCCTCTGACTCACTGTATTAAAGCTTCTAATGCTCGTGTTAGGGTCTTTTTTGTCATTTGCTTCGGCTTTGCATGTTGAATTAATTAATGTTGTGTTTGCACATTGGCTCTTATTGTAATGAAATTTTAACATAATATTAATATATGGCCATTAATAGGTTGGCAATTGTTGGATGCTTGATAATAATTTAGCAATATTGGTGAATGCTTGAATGGGTAATTTAGCACTAATTCAGTAGGTCATTATTTATATTTCAAACCGGAAATCCTTTTTAGGGCAGTTTTAACAGTCAAAATACCCAACTTCTCAAGGCATTTACAATCGACTTGTCAATAAACTATGGGGGCAATTTGAATGCATCAATAGTTGTTGACCATGGTTCAATTGGATATGTCCAAATGTCCAATAGTATTCTATTGCAAGAATGAGTTATGTCCAAATGAGACAAAAACCGTAGGTTTCTGTCACTGTTATTTGTGGGCCCTGTTGTGCATTTATTGAGGTAATCTGAATCATTTATCTTGTAGAGCTCACAGGTAGTTTATCCACGTAAAAAATGGACATTCATAAATATAAAAAAAATTGAATTTTGGTTTATAAAACGGACGGTTTGAATGCTTTCAATAGTTTTTAAGTTAAAATGTTCATAACCATCCGTTTAATAAACCAAAATTCAATTATTGATTGATATACCTATGAATGTTTGTTAAAGCTAATTTTTTTGAGTGGATATATTATTTTGCGAGCTCGACAAAATGAACGATTCAGATTACCTCAATAAATGCACGGTGAGACTTACAATGGGAGGCGGAAACCCCATGATTTCCATCTCATTCGCAAATAATTTTTTCACTTTCTATTGAAGCTCCATGCACTGCCTCAATACGTGGATTATATATTCGGCACTTCATAAGTGCTTCCTCAAAAACTTTGTGCCCCGTAGGTCTGTTATTGAACCGATACACGGTGCACCTCGTTGTACTGCCCTATCAACTAAACAGTCTAAACTGCCCCATTAGGAATCATGTTGACGCATCTGATTGCCTGAATAGGAATCTCTTCGAGTTACTCTCCACCACAAACATCATGCGGGGTAACAATATTGTTGACACGAATAGTTAGCATTATGAATTAACATTATTTTTTAAAGAACTTGATTTGTATACGAAACATTCATTCAAAGACGAAGCTAACAATTATCAAAAAATTGAGAGACGTAAATCTCACAAGTCAAACGATAAGTCATTGATCTAAAGAGACAAAAGAGAAAGCATGAGAAGGAAATCAAAGGAAAAGTAAAAGGTAAATGTCCTTCTATTATCTTTTCAATTTTGACAATGTCTGCGTACTTGTAGGAAGCACATAAAAGGAAAATCAAATAACTCTTTCCAAGTTCATAACTAAGCAAATAAATCTAATTAATGACAAAATTGGTTCTTTACACGCTGAAACCATCGTCTCAACTTATATTTATAATAATGTAAAAACGGAAAATACCTATCAAGAAGCCTTGTGAGTTCGAAAGCATAAACAATAAAGGAGGAGCAAGCAATAACACTAGTGACGATCCCAAGACCTGAAGAATGTGCCAACACTGTGTAAGTGCCTGTAATGAAGGCAAGGGTCATCGCCACCATGGCAATTATAATAAGCCAGAAAGCCGTCGTATAGCGGTGTGTCCGCTTGTCCCCGTCATATTTGCTGCTGAAGACTGCCGCAGAGACGTATAGGAATACAGAGGAAGTGGAGCATATCACGGCGATCGTGTTGGTTATGACAAATGCTTTGAAAGCTGCTTCTCTTACTAGAACGGCCATCCCTTGGTTTGGACCTTGGTTGCCATCGTAGCCACCAGGTATTGTGAATCCGGCGGCGAAGGAGATAGTTGATATGAGTGTAGCCACTATCATATGAGTGTTGGCCATTCCCCTCATTTCTTCATCTCTTTCTTTCTTTCTATTTTCCTTTCTTTCTTTTCGTTCTTTTCTACTCATCTTCCATTTGATTATGCATTCTTGATCCTTCCTGACTGTATCTCTCGGATTGTCCACAGTGTCTCGTGGCCAGTACTGCATGCTGTCCTGTTTTTTTTTTTTTGGCTTAAGTTATGATTTCACACATACATCTTAAAATTGAGTAATGCTACATGCATACACACTCACATAAACACTATACAAGCATCCTACCAGTGCTATATATGCACGGGAGCAAGGATTTTTTTATTTTTTTTGGTTATGTTTAATGTTATTTATTGCTCCCTTCAAAAAAATGTTAATTACAGTTGTGGGTAAAGTCCTGTTATGTTATTTACCTCTCATTATTTATGATTTAAAGCTAAATGTAAAAGTTTGAGTGAGAGCATGTTTGGGTATGAAAGGAAGTTTGAACGGTTTTTTTCTGACTTTTGATGTTTTGAAAACTGTAGGGAAGAAGAAAATAGATTTTATTAGGAGGATGCCACATATGAGATAGAATTAAGGAGATAATTTTATTTTATTTTTGAAAACTACATTTGCTTAGTATATAGTATAGTACAGATGCAAAAATCTTCAAGTAAGGATCTTAAAATGAGGACCTTAAATGCGGACTACCCATTTCTCACCCTTCCCGATCTGATTTTGATGATCCGAGCCGCTCAATGTGTTCAGAACGTGATTTTAAGGGTAAACGCGAGAAATAGGCAAAAAAAATGACCGGGAAAGGCTTGATTTGAGCAGTTTTTATTTAAGCCGTTAGATAAAAAATAAACAAAAACTGCTAGGATGAAGCCTTTCCCGGTCTTTTTTTTTGCTGATTTCTCGCGTGTACCCTTAAAATCATATTCTGAACACATTGAGCGGCTCAGATCATCGAAATTCGATCGGGAAAGAGAGGTCCGCATTTTATTAAAATAAGGTAGTCCTTATAAGAAGGGGACTCAGTACAGATGTGCCTGCAAAACATTGATATTTTATTGCGTAATTTTGGGGTTATTAGAGCAATGTACGATTTTTGAACAATTCAAGTTAGTAAATAAATATGCAAGTGGAGTAGAGTGTAGGTGTCTCTCTTATACTCTCATGCACATGTACATGGACAAGTCCCTTAGAATAGAGTAGAATAGATTTAACGAATGGCAAAAAAAAAGTTGCTAATAAATAAAGGGAGGCTTAAATATTCATCCTCATATCTCATCCCACTTAAGAATTCATCCTGGTCATTTTAAACAGTTATGTTTTCATCTTTTCAGATAGTGAATTACCTATCTTACCCTTTTAATAATATATTCATATATGTTTTATTAAATTGACATCCTAAATTAGTGCGATTCAACCATTATTTTAATTTAGTAGGATTCAACAATTTCCAAATTTAGTGCGCTTTAATCTCAATAATCACGGGAGATAATAATGAAAGATGATTTCAAAACTTAAAAGATTCGTAATAACCAAATTTCACCGATTTACATTTGAAAACCATATTTATTTTTTCGTTTATATCATGTATTATCATGAAACCTTTTGGAACATGGTGGATTGACCATATTTTTATTTTTTACAAAATTATCATAAAAATATTTTAGAACATATACAATATTCGTACTGACCATGTTTTTCATGGTTAATTTGTCATGAAAATAATAAACCAAAATTATGATTTCTCGGCATAACTTGAAAACTCATAACATTCTGGGAAAATAGTCCTTTTTGGAAACATGGTGGATTGACCATGTTTTTATTTTTTGCAAAATGATCTTAAGAAATATTTTGGAACATACACAATATTCAATCTGACCATGTTTTTCATGGTTAATTTATCATTGAAAACAATAAACCAAAATCATGATTTTTCGGCAAAACTTGAAAACCCATATATAACATTCCGAGAAAATAGCATGAAAAAACATGAATAAAAGTTTTATTCATGAATATACATCATGAAAAAATATGAATATACAATGTTTTATTTATGAAAACTCAACAATATGAAAAACACATCATGTTTGAAACAAAAAACACCATGAAACGAAAAAGGCACAAAACTAAACGGAGCTAACCAACAAAGATGTCAAACACCACTCCAAATCTTGGGCCGTTCTGTTTGCGATCCGATGACAACTGCCATTTCAGTGATCTCGTGCAAAAATGGACAAAATGGAAATGGTCTTTCAAATTTGGAAGGGGGGAGAGAAGGTTGTTATCAATTGGCGAGATATTCATTTGAAAATCAACCATGACGATTCAAGCTTGTATTATCAAAACCATACAGTGCTTGGATTGCATCTTTCCCATGCCTCTGCTGCCGCTGCCGTTTCGAGTATTGCCGCCACTTGCCGCGATCTGTTCCTTTCTTCAATCTACCGTGGATGTCACCGGTGTCCCATCGCCTTCAATGTTTCTGGATCTCTATCAATGGAGAGAGGAGAGAGAGTGTGTGGAGGAAGAATATGGCCGGTGAGGACCGCCGGTGATGGGACCGGCGCGTGGGTGTTCGAATGGAGAAGAGAGATGGCACCGGCATGGGTGCTCGAGATTTGGGGCAAAAGAAGGAATCGGAAATAGAGATTGAGACTCCATCCCTCGTCTTCTCTCCACAGGCAGCCAATAATTATGGGATTTGGTTTATGGGGCAAACAAATTCCATTAATTACGGGATATGACGTCAATTACGGGATTTGGTTTTTGGGATTGGTATCTCTCTCTCATAACAGTTAAGACCCTAGCTTTAAGATTTCATCCCAAATTATTTAATATATATATATAAAGGGCAGTTCTGGAATTATTTTAAGATGAGGATGAAATCATAACTATTTAAATTGCGTGGGATGAATACTTACATGGCATGATTAAATAGGATGATTATTTAAATATTCCATAAATAAATACAAAAACCTTTCGAAGCAAAAGAACTTTTTACGGTAGAATGGCTTTTGGATCCTTTCCGGAAAATACAACAAATATTCAAAAATCCCCAAAAGTTACAATGCAATTTGGGGATTTTACCCAATTACATATGGAGCATATAGTCCTGTCAGTGTAGTCATACTATGAGTTAATTGTCCTTACTAACACTTGTGAAAAATTCCACAAAATAGAAATCCAACTGCGAGAATAATCTCAGACTTTTTTTTTAATTTTTATGTCAAGTCTCATTGAAACAAAGTGTAAAATCCAATTACATTATGATTGATAACGGGGGGGCAAACATTTGATTATTATTTGACGCGGCACTTTGATCACCAGATTAGTTCGACTAATAAGCTCCAGAGTTCTTCTGCTACTTCTAGGAAAATATTTTCAAGTTTGAGAGAATAAATACCTCATGGGATCCAACAATAAACCTCACCCGGGACTTACATATACCTATTAATAATATCTATCTTGCGTCGTCGACAATTCATGATATTTCCTTCTTTTTTTCTTATGTGGCCAGTTTGAAAAATCACATATCGAAATTTCCTAATTAAGGCTAACCGTTTGTTGTCAATATAAATTAAATTAATAGATAATAGTTATTTCGATATTCACTTAGAAAACTTAAAGTAAGTTGGAAATTTGTTTGATGCAGCTTTCTATAAGCTAAAATAAAAATTCACAATGTTTATTACCTTGTAAAATTGCATATCCTTCGGGGTCAAGGTTTCATTATTGAAGACAAACATATCAGCTCCAGGGTACTCGGAAAGCCAATTCTTTCCTTTGGAAGCAAGCACATGCTGAGGCCCAGTTTTTCCGTTGGAAGCAAGCACATGGAGAGGTGTGTTACCGTCATTGTCTTTCCGATTAATAAGACGGCTTACCCATGGCTTTTCAAGGATACAAATGGCCGCCTCATCACTCTCCATATCCGCAGCAATGTGAAGAATGTTTTGCCCTTTACTATTCACCATCTCCCAACAATCTGGACAAGTTGATAAAAGCTCCTCCATTATTCCTACTTCTCCTACAGCAGCAGCTATGTGAAGAGCCGTTTCTCGGTCATTGTTTGTAGCAACGTATGCCACCGATTTATTCTTTTCTAGTAACTTTTTAACTGCTGAAAAGTTCCCACAGCGAGCAGCTAAGTGAAGAGGTGTCCATCCGTATGCGTCTGGCTCCTCTATTAGATCTTCCCTCCATTCTAATAATTTATTTAACACACCTGAAAAAGAAGATCACAAAATAGAAGCTGAAAAAAAGGAAATATATACTCTTTGTGGCTCAAAACACAAATGTACATACCGTCATCGATATGTAATATGTAACGTGTTTACTTGTCCAACATACATTTACACACACAATAGGAGGAGGTACTACGGAGTAGTTGTTTTCCATTAAAAGATATATAAACTAGCCACTACCAACTAAACTAATATTTATTCTTTTTCTGAAGTTTGTGGAGGCTGATATTCTATCAAAGTTGCGGGTGGCCCAGGTCTCGCCACCCTTGGCCTTACCTCCGTCCCCGTGCGTCCATGAGAAATGATAGCGAAATTACAATCTATCTAATAAAACACAACGGTATAGGGATCACATTCTTTAGGAATATTCCTTTTTAACAAGTCAAATTTTTTCCTAACACAAATTTTACCTTCTCATACAAACAAATCTAATAGCCCAGATTTCTCCCTCTTCATTCTCACAAATTAAGTTTTGGATGGCATGTTTTGTAAATAATGTGCAATCGTGGGCTTATAATTTGAAAGGAAACAGGTACACTTTCAAAATTTGAAACCCACTTGGCCCCGTTCCACTTTCTCCATAAAGTAACTTTTTTAAAAAAATATAATTTTAAACTCAAATATAACGAATATAAAAAATAATTTTTCAATTTTTTTTGTACCGTTTAAAAGATCTCAATGAGATCTATGAAATAAAATTCATATTGGTAGAAAAATTATTTGCGTAAATATATAATTTTTAAACTTAAAATAACATTCTTTTCAAAAAGTAACTTTTTTGAGAAAGGGGAACAGCCCCTACCCACGTGGTTCTATACTCATTCTCTCTCAATCTCTCACTTTCCCCTTCTCCTTTCTCTCTCTCTCTCTCTGGAAACCCAATTGACGTCATCCGCAGGCGACATCTCAGAGGCTCCCATATGGATTATCTCTTATGCATACAATATGTAAAATTGTTGAATTTGAAGAGAAAAAAAACCAATGGTGGCAATTCCGTATTTTCTGTTTAGTCAAAAATCCTCCGAATGTATTAGCCTTGGAGAAATAGTCAGTTTCGGTATTAAATTTTGGATCACGACAAGGGGTAGGTCCAACAACACACCCCCCCCCCCCCCTAACAATGCTCAAAGTACTAGTAGATATATGCGAAGAGATCCGTGTTTAGAACTTTTAGTAAAAATTGGAAAGTGTCCTCAAGTTACAAAATTGCTGGATGTATTTATTTGCTTCGTTAAGTCCAACTCGGCATAGTTCTTTAATCTTTTCTGGAGGAGGAAAAGAAATTGGTATGAACTCTATAAGCAAATTGATAATTCTTTGTAGTTAGCTTAAATGTATAGTTAGGAGAGTGCAGTAAATACGGATAATTCTCTTTCGTGTCACTGAGAGGAGGATTACATGTTATACACTAATGAATCGATTTAGTGTTTGAGCCACTAGCTAGCAAGTGCCGTACACACATGCAACTTTAACCGGAGTGCATAGTATCGTAGGCACCGGTAAACACTAGTCGTTTGTAATGTTTGATGAAATTTGAGAGAGAAAAAAACAATAGTGAGGAAAATTGATTTCCAGTTATTTTCTTAATTTCCTCTTTCCACATCAGAAATCAAACTCAAAAGGAGGAGAAGGAATATTTTTTAAATTTCTCTCCATCGCCTTCCCTAAGATCCCAAAAGGAAAAGATTTTACTCTGTTTGAAACTTAGGAAATACTATGGAAGAAAGGAAAAGAAAAGAAAATGGGAAGAAAATGAGAGGAGAATGGAAGACAATTTTTACTAATAGCAAAATTTGAAGTTGTTATTTTCTTCTCTCTTTTTTTTCAACCGAACGATGTAGTCGAAATTTCTGTACTTTTTATTTCTTTTTCCTTCCTTTCCCTGAGTTCGATCTAAACAAAGTATAAGACTGATCTACCTACCAACACTCCAACTGCTAGTTACAGCCGCGTGCATAGCCGTTCTCCCGCCGGGGCCTCCGTAAGCCGGCGATTTGCAATTTTTCAGGATCTCGGACACCACATCAAACATGTCGTAACATTCCCGCTCCACGACCAAGTACAGTGGAGTTTCTCCGGCTTTATTCGGCCCATGATCCAACCATGGATCTGCTCTGGTCAACAAACTCACAATACCTAGCCGGTACTCAAACCTCGCCGCCAAGTGTAACGGCGTGTCTCCATCTCGATTTCTCGCCCTTAACATCTCCGTCACCACCGTTGCAACAGCACCACCTCCGCCGTTATTAGCGGCGGCGATTCCATTTTGTTGGTTATCTACTTGTGATTTTGCGAAATCGATGAGCGATTCGACTACGTCTTCATGCCCTCCCGCCGCTGCGATATGAAGCGGAGTGTCGCCGTCGGTATTCGCATGGCATAAAAGGGAGGGACACTTGTTTAAGATGTCTGCCACACAATGGGAGTGGCCAAACTCGGCTACGACGTGGAGAACGGTGTTGTTATTTGGGGTAACTTGGAGGGCAAATCGGTCAGTGTATGCATTGAGGACGTCGAGTTTGCCTTCCATTGCTGCTGTGTACATTTTCGGATCCATGGTAATCTCTAAAATGCAATGGTGCAGAGAATTTTAGTAGAGCATATATGTGCAGCCGCCGAGGTGTACTAATGTGTGTATCCATACGCACTTTATATAGTGGAGTAGTATCAGAACAACGAAATTGAGTGGCTAGCTAGGCAATTCTGTTGCAAATGTTTTTCCCAAAAATATCCCTAGTCTCCAACTCCTCATGCTCTCTTTTGTGCGGGTACTTGGGATGGATTTTTAGTCTTTTCAGTTATGCAATGTGTTTTCTCAACAAACAATCAAAAACTGTTTCTTTTTTATAACTTTTTTTTTTGAAAAATGTTTTCCAAATATATTTTTTGAAAATACTATTCCTTATCCCATTAGTAATCCCATGCAAATCAAATTTGGGATTGAGTGAAATTAGAGATAAAATTAAGGAAAAGTCTTCCATATACACCCCTTTAATGAGATAAGGAATAGTATAGTCAGAGCGTGAGTAAATGATCATAGGGTTTTGTATATTGTAGTACTCCTATTGAATGATAGATTAAATTCTTAACTTGATTTTGGTTTTCTGTTTTGACAAAATACCTTCCATTCTCCCTAAATTATTGACACATATTTCCCAACAAAAAAAAAACCCGTAGATTTTTCTTCTTTTCTGAATTTTTTAGGTTAAGTTATTTTCTTGGATTAATCATTAATATCTATGAGAAAAGCCTAAAAACTAAAAAATTACGAGCAAAAGCAAAACTTAAAGTTCATTAAAGAAAAAAAAAGTGAAACAGGTATTTTTTTTAGTGTTGTTCTATATGAACTTTTTCCAATGTCATCCATAGATATATCTACTAGTGCTTGTCCGTACTTACGGCACTTGCTAGTGGCTCAAACACTAAATTGATTTATTAATGGTGGAATATGTGATCCTCTTTTGGTGGCATAAAAGAGAATTACTCGTACTTACTGAACAAAGCGACAATTACGATAAAAGAGTTTCCATTGGAACACAAAGAGAGAGAACTATGAATTTTTTTGAATTCTAATTCTTTTTTCCTCGTTTCTCCCCTCTCTCTCTCTCTCAACAAAAGAAAATGGAAGGGGGATGAGGATAAAAAATAAAAAATAAAAAACGTGAAAGGAGATGGCAATTGTGTGATTCAGGTGAAAATCATGGGCACTTAATTAGGAAGAGGAAGGATGCACCTACAGCCTTTAGATCAAATGAATCTGAACCGTTCTAATAATTTGTCCCACACCCTTGTGTTTTATTATATAAATACTATTTGATTTCTCTTATTGGGGTGAACAATTAATTTCAAAATTTACAGTGAAAGGCTAAACAACAAATTATGAAACTTAAAAATTAATAATACCAAAAATTAAAAAGAATGGGTTATCTTTGATCTGGTAATGAATCTAAGAATACCAAAATCAGGTGAGGAATAGTGATCGGGTAATTCTTTCCCCTAATGCGGAAATTCATTATGGACCCATGGTCGTGGTTTGGTTTTACTACATTATCGATCTGTGATGACAAGTGGAAGACATCATCAATCCAAGAGATCAAGGCCGCTAAAAACATGAAGACAAACAAAAGTTAATTTTATAAATTCACCATCCTTAATTGATATTTATGTGAAGTTTTAGTTTCTTTAAAGGGTAAATTTCACATGCTTATCCTAAAGTTTCGGTCCACCTCAGGTTTCTAATTTTTTTTTTATTGGAAAAAAAAAACATTAACTTATAACACAAAGTACATAACTAATAGGATCTTAGGTACACCGGCTTGACCACCTAAGACCCTCTTTTTCTAACCACATGGAGGTACTGATTTAGGCCCAACCGACCTATCCACCTCAGGTTTCTAAAATTGCACTTACTTTCCTTATCAGTAGTCTTGCCGAGTGACTTATATTAAACAAAATCATTAATTTATGTTTCTGCCCCTTCATTGACCTTCCTTGATGTTTATGATAAAAAAAAAAATAGATACCTCCCTAGAAAAGAAAAACATTTAATAAAAGGAAAATTATTTTACACACTCCTTTTAACCATCCACACTTCTTTTTTTTGTTTTTATCCACATAAATTTACAATATTGCCATTGAATGTATGAAAAAGTATATTGAATAAATGACAAGATAATAAATTCAATTGAACAAAAAAAAAAAGGAGTGCGAACTGTTAAAAGAGGAGTGTGAAAATTAATTCTCTAATAAAACACCTACATTCAATGTGTTAAATTGTAAATTAATGAGGTCAATAACATTGAACACAAATATGGTTTTTCCCTTGAGGGATATTAAACAAACATTAAACATAGGGAAAATTTCACTCAAACCCCCTGAGGCATCTGACAATGACAATAGTACCCCTCAATTTTCAAAAATGACAGAAACCTCCTCTATTTCACAGTTTGGGTTTCATTCCATTAGTTCGATTAGTGAAATGGATGGAAAATGTACGAAAAATAAAATCTTTAATTTTATTTAGTTATACAGCTATCTTAGGGCTCTCATTGAAAGTCTTAGAGCCAAAAATTAATTATGATCATTTAGGATAAAATGATTAAAAAAATAAAATCTTCGCACCGATTCAAACGGATTAAAATTTGGAGCATTTAAAATTTTGCTCTTCATTTAGTTTTAAGGTTTTCAATGAAGAGCAAATCCTTAAGTGCTCCAATTTTCAATCCATTATTTGAATCAGTGCGAAAATCTTATTTTTCTGATTATTTTATCTTAAAGTGTAATAATTAATTTTTTGTTCCAAGATTTTCAATAAGAGCCCTAAGATAGCCGTAAAACTAAATCAAGAGGAGATACTTAAGTTCTCAAATTTTCAATCCGTTTGAATCGGTGGGAAAGTCTTATTTTTCTGATTATTTTATCCTAAAGGGTTATAAATAATTTTTCGCTCTAGGGCTTTCAATGAGAGCCCTAAGAAAACTATAGAACCAAATGAAAAATAGATACTTAAGTGCTCCAATTTTTAATTCATTTGAATCGGTGCGAAATTTTTTATTTTTTTATCATTTTATCCTTAATGGTCATAGTTAATTTTTGGCCCCAAGGCTTTCAATGAGAACCCTGAGAGAGCCATAGAACCAAATGAAGAGAAGATACTTAAGTGCTTCAATTTTTAATTCGTTTGAATCGGTGTGAAGATCTTATTTTTCTGATCATTTTATCCAAAGGGTCATAATTAATAAAAGCCCTAAGATAGCTGTAAAACTAAATAAAATTAAAGATTTCATTTTCCGTACATTTCCATACATTTTCCGTCCATTTCATTGATGGAACTAATGGAATGAAACCCAAACTGTGAAATAGTGGAGGTTTCTGTCATTTTTGAAAACTGAGGGGTGCCTTTTGTCATTGTCAGATACCTCAAGGGGTCTGAGTGAATTTGCCCTTAAACATACAAAATTTGTTTTCGGCTTGAGCAACTCCAACCCAAGTCTCAAAAAAAAAGACCCATAAAATGATGTTTTATTCAAAAAATGGTTATAGAGAGTGAGACTATTCATTGCTACTACAACCATTCTTCTCTATATCCATTTTTTCTCATACCTCTCAAAAAAAAAAATCATTTTCACTCATTTTTTCTCTAAAACTTAACAGCTCGTCTTTCACATTTAATCTTCTTTAACTATTATCTTGCAAAAATATAAACTTGCATTTCTAAGACTTTAACTAAACAAATTCAATATTGGGCATTT
Organism: Rhododendron kiyosumense; assembly: GCA_019656275.1. Classification (NCBI taxonomy): domain Eukaryota; kingdom Viridiplantae; phylum Streptophyta; class Magnoliopsida; order Ericales; family Ericaceae; genus Rhododendron; species Rhododendron kiyosumense. The sequence continues at coordinate 20,308 of BPLS01007763.1, forward strand.
TTGAAAGGCATCGTCAATGTCTTGTAAATGAGATAAATTTTATAAAAAAATAAATTTAGAAAATTGATATTTACGCTCCCAAAATTACTGATGGCACTCCATTTATGACATAAAATTACTAGTAACTTCATGAACAAAGTGAAGTGCTATTAGCAATTTTAGAAGTGCGAATATCAATTTTCTAAATTTATGGAGTAAATTAATTATACGTATTATCCTAATATAGAGCAAAAGTACAAAGGACATGGGTGGTATTAGAATTTTATATAAAGAGAAAAGAGGGCTAAAGTAAGAAATATAAGAGTCAAAATGAGTGAATAGAACTCCCTCCGTTCCGATTTGTTCGTCCATTTTTTACTTTTAACTTTTAAGTGTTCCAAAATGTTTGTGCATTTGACTTCTAATTGAATCAAATTTTCCTTTTTACCTTTTCTTTAGTGGAAAAAAATAACTTTTTTTAAAATAAGTCAAGGGTAAATGTGAAAAGATCTACTTTTTAGGTGTAATTATTATTCTCCATAAAAAAAATTAAATTTTCAAGATTGAACAAATAAATCGTACCAGGGGGAGTAATATATAGTTTTCTCTATTTTGAGAGAGACTCTAGATCTAATTTTTCAGCAACGTGAAGAGCTGTGTCTAGGTCGTCCTTGTTTGTAGTGGTAATGTGTGCCACTGATGATCTATCAATAATTCTATAGGTACCGACGGATTCTCCATTGAAATAATACCGACGGTAGCACCGGGCAGTTTCCGGCCATCGGATGGCCGATCAGAGCCGTCCAAAAAATTTAAAAAAAAAACTGAGGGGGCCTCAAGCTGGAATCAACGGCATCGATGTGTTTATGGTGCTTGATCTGAACACCCTATACACATATATACGAAAAACAGGGTGTTTGGATCAAACATCCTACACACATCCGATGCCGTTAATTCCCGCATAAGCTCCCTTGTTTTTCTTTTTTTTTTTATAAATTTTTAGACAGCTCAGATTAGCCGTCGATACAATTTTGATAGAGGACCCGTCGGTCCCTATAGCATCACTCTTAATCTATTGTTAGTAGCTCTTTAACTCCCTTTCCACTCTTATTGCATTCAGCATAGTGAAGTGGTGTCCACCCATACTCATCTGCTTGATTGATTAGATCTTTCTTCCATTCTAACAACTTTTTGGTGCTATGACCTGAAAAAGGATTAGAGAAAAGTTAGGCTTCATAATTAGATATTTATAGTTATTCGATCCAATTTTATCATTTTTCATTCAGATTGTAGGATTCTGTGCACCTATGCATATCAGATTGAGATAATTTTTTACCAGGCCATTTAATTTTTTTTTAAATTATTGAACGACTCAAATTTTTCATGCAGGACACGAAGTGAACCATGTGTTGCCGTCAACACAAGGTCGGTGAAACCACCAACTTGTAGAAGGGTTCATAAAAAAAAAAAAAATAAAGAGGTGAAACCGTGAAAGCAACACATTTATTTTTACATGTGAAAGGAGCCACATTTTCTTTCGTTTCCGGACATTTCTTTATCAAAAACCAGCAGAATTGCTTCCACCGAATTTGAATTTTGAAGCCCCAGAGGCCAGAACTAAAGTAGCTGGCAGGTCATGTCATGGCTACACAAATTTATTTTTACATGTGAAAGGAGCCACATTTTCTTTCCTTTCCGGACATTTCTTTATCAAAAACCAGCGGAATTGCTTTCACCGAATTTGAATTTTGAAGCCCCAGAGGCCAGAACTAAAGTAGCTGGCAGGTCATGTCATGGCTACACAAATTTATTTTTACATGTGAAAGGAGCCACATTTTCTTTCCTTTCCGGACATTTCTTTATCAAAAACCAGCGGAATTGCTTTCACCGAATTTGAATTTTGAAGCCCCAGAGGCCAGAACTAAAGTAGCT
>BPLS01007765.1:0-14217 GCA_019656275.1 Rhododendron kiyosumense
GTCGGACTTACCGTGTCCGAGTCCTAATTGCTATATTGGCTGCCAAAGCTTTAATTTGGCAGATCTTTAATTTTAACAAAATTCAAGTCTATCCATTGTTATTTTTTGATATCAAAAAATAGCAAAAGTCATTTTTATCTGTTGGAAAAAGACATCACTATTTTTGGCTTTTTTGGCCTTGTTCTCCTAGGGGCTTTAGGCCTTTTTGGCATTTTGTTCTTATTCTAAAAAATTTTGTGGTTGGTAGTTCTGCGTCAAACTTTTGTGGACTATTGATTCATCTCAACGAAAGGAATTGGAAAGCCCAAAAAAATTAGAGGAATTGGAAAGCCCAAAAAAATTTACTTTTACCCAAATAACTTAGGAAATACTCCAAGATAAAACCGCAAAAGTTCATTGAGACAAATCAATAGACCATAAAAGTTTGGCGCAGAACTACCAAATACGAAAAACAAAATTGAATAAAAACAAGATGCCAAAAAGCCCTAAAACTCCTAGGAGAACAAGGCCGCTAGCTGGCACCATAGCAAGTTAAAAAACTAATTTTTTTACAAAATTAATTTGAAAACAGATAGACTTGTCAATCGAATGAAATAGTCATTGCCTCTAAACCACAAAAAAAGTACTATTAAAAAAGTGGGTTTTCTTGTTAGCTTCGGTAGGACCATAGAATTCATTTGGCTTACTTAAAATTCAAAGCAAAGTCTTTTATATATATTTAAACTTGCTATGTTGGAACGACCGACCTCTGAAATTTTGTGGGCATTCCATTAAAGTTGGTGCTGCCAAAAAAATTAGGTGAAGTTGGTTGATTTTGCCTCTGATACATTAATTTCACCATAACAAATGATGATGCTTAATCCAAAGGTTGGCCTAGTGTGGTTAAGGCTTGAAACTTACTATGGGTTTGTTCCTTCTTAAGATTTTAAGTTTAAAATTTTTAAAGTGCTATCAACTTTTTTTGGCCCAGTCCATAAAGAGTTTTGCTTTACCTTTAATCGGGACACCCGCAAGTGGGAGGTAGAATTAATCGATCCCCCAGGATTAGTTGAAGTGTATGTTTGCTGACCCGATCGAACGCTTGAGTTTTAAAAAAACCATGCGATCATGCTCATGTTTAATTTCTGCATTGAATCTGGCAAGAATTTGTAAGGCGGTCCCCATCTGGTTGAAATCTTGATTTGAACACAACTGAAAATCCTACACCAGTTCTTAATTTGCTCCCTGTTTTGTGGGGGAAAGGTAAAATAAAGAATTAAAGAACCACCAAAGAAGTTTCGATTATGTTAAATGGATTTGGGTTATAATCATGGCATTGCTATTGATGGTGGGCTCAGCACTCATTTACATGGACAAACCAATGTGGATTAAATGAGCCCACCAAATTATCTTTTCAATTATGTATAAATCGAAACCTAAGACATTGATTGTTGTTTTCATAAGGTGAATACTTTTTTCAAGACTTGATAAAACAATAGAGGTCGTGACTGAAGTGTTTGGCTCGTTTTTGACGTCCCAGCATCTCTAGTTCGGACTAGGGTCTTGGTAGTCCGGATTAGCATTCATCTTTGAGTTTTGGTGGCTTGCAGCATCTCTAGTCCGGATCAATGTTTCGATAGTCCGAACTAACAAACAACTTGTGATTTTGGGCTCTCTACATGTCTCGTTCGAAGGTAGTCTAGTCAGGTCCAAACGAGCATGCGCGAGACAGACTTGGTTAGTTTTAGAGTTTCTTGGGGATTTCCTTACTCAATTACGTTTCCTTTTGATAAGCCGATTGTCTTTGACTATAAATACTTGTTATGTGGCCTCTTTATTGGTGTGAGAGCAAATAGTGGGGTTTTGGTATAGGGTTTGAGAGACTTTTGCCTTTGTTTTGGTTTTGGTGAGATTTGGGTAGAAGGATTTCTGCAAAACTTCTTCTTTGTAACTCTTCGAGCATCTGTTTGCCTTTGTTCTATTGAAAGCCATTGATCAACTACTTGTGGAGTAGGTTTATATGCCAAAGTAACCCGAACTAGGTAAATCTGTGTCTCTCTCTTTTCGTTTGATTTCTCTCACCCTCTCTCACATTTGATTTGGTTATTTTGGTTTGCTCCGCACATCTGTTTTAGTTCTTCGATTCGATATTCATAATCACCGTCTTTTTATTCGACTTTCAAACATCAAATTGATACCAGAGCATAGGTTCCTTGACCTAGGCTTCAATTTGTTCCGCTTAGTTCTTTGTGTTTTCGGTTTGGTGGTTTATGAAAATCAGGTCAAAGATGTTTAAGGAGTCGTCCAAGAAATTGGTAGCAAACAAGTTTGGCACCGGTTACGCAGTGAGGTTTTTGGTTTCGAACACCAAATTTGAAGTTGAAAATTTTGATGGGATGAACTTTGGTATGTAGCAATGTGGCATGCTCTTTAAGGCTTTGGTTTTGTTGGATTATCTTCCTCCTTCGCATGATCACCTTGTAACTACTTTGTTATATGGTTTGATGATGTGTCGAATGCTTCGACTAATTATGAGTATCATTTGAGAGATAAGTAGACCCATCAGAACACTTCCAGTCAAGGATTGGTTGTAGGGAATACAACTCGGCCCCAATCGAGTAAAGTTTCTCCTTTTGTGAATCCAACGAATATCTCAAAAGATGAGTGTGCCTAGTGTCACAACAAAAGTCATTGGAAGAGGGATTGTCCAGTTTTAAGGCGTAAGAAGGACTCCAATTCCAATTATGTTTCTAAAAAGGGGTGATGATTTGCAAGCTGCTTTTGTGAGTCCCATGCCTGTTAGCCACTCAAGGGAGTCAGAGTGGAATTTGGATTCTGGTTGTAGCTGTCATTTGTGTCCCAATAGAGATTGGTTCTCTAGCTTGAAGGAGTTAGATGGAGGTGATGTTCTTGTGGGTACTGGCCATACTTGCAAGACTTTGGGGATAGGCATAATCAACTTGGTTATGCATGATGGATTCATTTGGACTTTGGATAACGTTCGGTATGTACCAGGCATGAATATAATCTCATCTCTCTAGGTGCCTTAGAGTCCACGGGTTTGGTGATCACTTTGAAGGGTAGAGCTCTAAAGGTTTGTTTAGGCAATTTGGTTGTGATGGAAGGCGTTAGGCGCAGTAACCGTTACTTTCTTGAAGGGAGGAGAGTGTTAGGTGGAGTAGCCACTAGCATTTTGGATATTGTGGAATCTATTCTGGATACTACCTTTGTAGTTCACGAATGCTTTGATGATTGGGAGAAGCAATCTAAGATTCGTTTTGGTAAGCATTGTGCCTTAGAGAAGTAACTTGGAGTACTTGAATTTGGAATCTATTCGTTCGGCATGGCAGTTGACCACTTCGTTGGAGTACTTGAATTTGGTTGGGGGTCTGCTTTTGTGAATGTTGATTCTCTTGAAGGTATGTGTCACGCCCTTGGTTTTAAACACAATTCTATAAATCATTTCAATAAAGGATCCTCGCATAAACTAATTAATACCCAAAATACATTTCCCACCTGCTTAATTACAACATAGTCCTCAAGTTTTAAGTAATTACAATCTTGGCACCACAGCCCAAATTAACTTTGATATAAGTACAACATGTTTAGAATATTACAAATTTTAATCAAAATATAATTCAAAAGTTAAGTTAGTTACAAAGTCATCTTAAATAAAAAAATAAGCCTATTACAAAGATGAGTGAGTAACTAAATCAAATTAGCTTTCAAAAATTTTCATATCCAAGCACACCATAGCTTGCAGTCTATTGCCTGGCATTAAGACCTGAAAGGAAGGATTTTGTTGAGCTACACTACCCCAGTTGGAAATTCTCTACAAAATCTATATATAGTGAGATGATGAGCAAGAACAAAGTGAATTAAGCTGAACGGTAAGTCCAAAACAACACGTATCAAAACCATACACTAGCATTGGACACTAATTCACACATATACGTATATACTCTTCTTCCACCATATTTCCACCCCTTGTATATTATGTTTCTATCCCTTACGTTACATTAACTCCACCCCTTGCGATATTGTATTTCCACCCCTTGCGTCACAAATACTCCACCCCTTGCGATTCGACAAACTCCACATTCCACTTCCTAATTACAATCACATTACTGTCACTATCACATACTGACACCACATACTCATTCCACACATACCAACATCATCAAACACGTCACAATTAACTCATGAACTACAAGCACCAAGACATATGTTCATCAATCATAAGAATATGGAATCCATAAACCCACAACTATTCCACTCGCACCATAGACAGCATTCAAACACAAATATCACACGAAGTCACCACAACACATGTAGAGGATGAGAGAAATCCCTACCAAAGTGTGTTTTGAGCAAAACCCTAGGTCCACCAAAAGGAATAAGCCCAAATCTTCCAAGAATAAGCTACTCTCAAGCTTAGGTGCAAGATCTAGAGAGGATATTACCCAAAAACATGATAAACAAGCAAAGATTAACAAGTGATTGAGAGGAGAGAGAAAAACGTGGGTGAGAGCCAAAAAGTTAGAAAAAGAACATTAAACTTACCCTGTGCTTACCAAATGTGAGATTCAAGTGATTTTGAGATTGGAAACCCTTATATCTTGAAGATTTGAGGTTGAAATCAAGAGTTTTGGGTGAGATTGGAGTTGGGTAGGTGAGAGGGGATGTTTCTAGGGTTATTTCGTGGGTTTGGATGTGAAAAATGGCAAAAGGGGGTATTTATAGAGGTCTAAAATGCGTGCTGAGAATTGCAGAAAACACAGCGTGTACCGGTACTGGGCAACGCCCAGTACCGGTTCATGGAAACCCCAAAAATGCCAAAAATACAACTTCTGGACACCATGTACCGGTACTGGGAAAAAGGTGTACCGGTTCAAGCTGGGCATAAAATGAAATTTCTTCCGACAGACACCGAGTCAAACCCCACTTGGTACCAACACTTCCAAACAACATTACAACAGTAAAACTGTAACGCCCCCAAAATCAGGGTACGTTAAGAAGCATTTATTACATAATAAAGAAAGTTTATTACATCATAAATACTTCAAAAGATACATTTATTCAACAAGGAAAGGAGACTAAGGCTCCCTAACTACAGCTCCTCTTGCTTCTTCATCCTAGCCAGCTCCTCAGCTCCGGACGCCTCCAAGTGAACGGTCCATCTTGATCATCTACAAGGTCTGACACATTATACCGGCGTCGCCACCAATATAATATGCCAGGGTCACCACAAGGCAACACCGTGAGCTACGAAAGCTCAATAGAGTAATCCTACCCACTAACCCTTAACTTATAACAATACAACAGACAGTAGCAATGATACATCCACAATCTAACTACCGTTGGTGTCCAAGCTTCTCCGAGTTTCTCCTACGCGACTCATCGTAGACCGTGTCTCCATTTCCATATACAAATCAACCTTTTTCAAAATCATTTGCATTGGCTCCGTACCGCGGATAACCAAGCCTTTCAAAAAATCTTTAGCATTGGCTCCGAACCGCGGATAACCAAGCCATACTCACCCAACCTCGGTTCCGCCGTTCCAGGTTCCCGAGTATCCTCACAATGGTTCCGCCGCACCGGGTTCCCATTGGCACACATTGCATTGGCTCCTCTCCGCGGATAACCAAGCTATACCTCACCATGGTTCCGCCGGTCCGGGATCCCATGGGAACACACACAACCTCACAATGGTTCCGCTATACCGGATTCCCATTGGAACACACACACACACACACACCATTCACATAATACCCTCGAAATGGTCATTATGTGGTTTCCAAAGTACTTTCTTGTTATCAAACCCTAGGTGCCATGTTTCTATTTTCTCGATTCTCGTGTCTCGTTAACATGCAAGACTTCCGCGGTAAGACTCTCCACATACGTAATCACAAATCATACTTCATAACTTTGAAATCAAACTAGCAAAATCATCTAATCATGCTCAAAACATAAGTTGATGAGTTCAACATACTCTCCATCCTTTTCATTAATTCAAAAGAACATCTTTCAAATATTGTCATTGATAGCAATAGATAACCTTATCATAAACTAAAATAACAAAATTTATACTAGGGAGAGTGTGTAGAGATTAATCTACCTTGATCCAAAACTAGTCGGGGCCGAGTAAGCTAGGTTGAAAATCCTACTGCGGTGAAAGTTCCGAATCTGGACCGATCTTCGGACGGCAGTAACTCGGTCAATCTTTGGCCGAATCGAGTCGTTCTTGGGTCTAGAACGAAGCTCTCTAAACCCTCTACAACTTTCGAGAAGAAAGTTAATCCTAGAAACGAACCTAGGTTGGAGAAAAATGGGGACGAAGCAAGGGACAGTGAGCTGTCCAGAAAAGAAAATTCAGATTTTTCACTGAACTTCGGATGACAATATCTGGGTCATTTATTAACCGATTGGGGTGATTCTTGAGCCTAACTTCAAGGTTTCGAAGCGCTCTACAACTTTCCAGAAGGAAGTTGATCCTAAAAACTAACCTAAGCAGGAGAAAACAGAGGATTTTCGGACGGGCAGTAGGCTGCCCAGAAACTGAAAATGTTTTCTAGAGAGAAGGAAGAGCTATTGCTTTGAGGTGTGTTTTGAAAGCTTGGAATGGCCTTCTATTTATAGGCAAGAGCTTGGCCTTCTCCTCTCTCTCACTCTAAGCCTCACCTTGACACTTGGCAAGAGATTTATGGAAGATCAAAGAAAAATCCTAGACTTGTAAGGCTATTTTGTACCATGGTGATATTCTTGCATCCAATGGAGGGTTAAGATGATCATGGTACATGATCCAAGGGTTAAGAAGTTTGCAAGGTGTCCAAAATCAAATCCAACTTTTAAGCATAAATCAAGGGAAAATCCTAGGGTTGCATGGCTACTTTTGTACCAAGATTGATCTTGAATCAATTGGATGGCTAGGATGGATCCTTGGTGGCCAAGAAAAAGATAGGTACAAGATCTAATGGTTCAAACAAGTGCAAGGTGTATACAAGAGTACAATGGAGGTTAATGGAGAGTTAGATACACCAAGGATTTGAAGATCAAAAAGATCAAGAAAGGTACATCCAATCTTTCCTCCTTCCTCTCTCTCTCTCTCTCTCTCTCTCTCTCTCTCTCTCTCTCCCTCTCCCATTCGGCCTCTCTCTCTCTCTCTCTCTCTCTCTCTCTCTCTCTCTCTCTCTCTCTCCCAAGTACACTCACACATATATATAAACACATGCATACAAAGTTCAAGAATAATAAACAAAAGGAAATTGTACTTTGAGATCAAGGGATTTCACAAGACTAGATTTTCCCATTAAAACAAATCAATAGGCACATGGTTCATAGCCAATAAAAATAACCAAGTACTAAATTTATATATACACATGTACTCATGTGATCTAAGAAGATCAAAATCCCAATCAAGAATAATAAAAAAGTACCTAAGAAATCTTAGGTATTAAAATCCTCCAATAAAATATTGAATATCCTCCCATGGGATTCTTGAAAAAGATTTGTTTATTGAAATCCTTGTACTTTGTTGGAAGACTAAAGCTATTAACCAATGGGTAATAAATCCCCTAACTTCTATTGTCCAATGGACAATAGTGACTTGGCAACTTTTATTTTAAAATAATTGGTACTTTGGCACATGGGGTTAAAAAGAAATATTAAATTAATCAACCCATGTACTAAGTAGAAAGATGAACCTTTTACCCAATGGATAATAACCACCCTAACTTTTATTATCCAATGGATAATAGTTGCTAGGGAGATTAAACATTAAAGTAATCCAAAAAGGTACTTTAAAGTAATCAAAAAGTAATCAAAAAGTTACTTTTTACTATTCATAGCACTTTAATAAAGTAAACATTTAATATAAACAAATGGGGTTTCTATTATCCAATGGATAATAGTTTCCCTAACATTTATTGTCCAATGGACAAAGATTAAAACCAAAATATTTAAAAGAAAATGAAAAATCAATTTTTGATCTAGGGTTCAAAATGTTCAAAAGGTTCAAGGGGGGCAAAACGGTCATTTTGCGGTTAGGAAAAAGTAATTCGGTGGCTTGCTAGTTCGGTTCCTCCAACGAGTCGGTTAGAAACTAACTAGGCTTGCCAAAAGGATTAAAGTGCAAGAAATCAAATTTGAAGGGGCAAAAACGTAATTTTGACAAACTTTGGAAATTAAAAGCAATTACAATAAAATTCAAATATTTAACGAAATTTTTAACGACCAAAAATCAGGGTCGTTGCAAAAACTCACATTTTACTATTCTCCGAGCATTCGATACACAATAGTAAACATATATCCGTACACCCCACAAACAAACGGACAACTTTATTAATAATACGATTCCTTTGCGTATTTAAACGATTTCTGAAATTGTAATATTTTACGGATCTCTACAGTATGTATCTAGTTTGTTCGTCAATTTTCATTCTCGCTGCTATTAAATCTATCCCTTGGATTGTGGTTTTAGAAATTTGTTTGGGTATTTACTGCTGGTAGAAATAGATCGTCTAAAGATTAACTTGGGTTTCAACGGCAAGTTGGAATATTAGTATTGGGTATTTGGTACTGTAGATTTGAAGACTTTGGTCTATGGAGTTAAGTTCAAACATTGTTTGGACGTAATTCGCCTTGCACTTGTTTGAGCACCCTTCAGGGTGCACGCGCCTTAGGGCAACCTTGAAGACAGTTTGGTTGGTTTGCATTTTGTGGTTGGCTCTTGGTTGGATTTTGTTTGGTTTGTTTGGTTCTTTGGTCTGGTTTTAGATTGTGATTTGGCTATCGGAATTTGGAGTTGTCCAATTTTGTCTTTGGTTTTGAAGATTGCTCGAAACTTTAGAAATTCCTTCGGGTTGTTTCGATACTTGGTTTGCTCTGGGTTCATCTACAGTCATTGAGGACTTGGTAGCTTTCTTGGATTTGATTTGTCCTCTTTTACTCTCTTTTTGGGTTTGGGCTTTTAGGGAGAGTTTGGTTTGTGGCAATTCGATTTGAATTTGGTTTTGGCTTCGTTTGACAATTGTTTGGTTTGGAAATCTAGCAAAGGTGGAGATTTAAAATGTTTGGCTCGTTTTTGGACCTCCTAGCATCTCTAGTCTGGACAAAGGTCTTGGTAGTTTGGTGATAAGCACCCAATAATGTAGTTCTTGGTGCTTAAAGTCCTTTGGTTTGTTGCTTTACTTGGAATAAAATGTCGTTTTTAGGCGATATTGCACATAAGGTAATTTATTTAGTGTTTCAAGAAAATCAGTTGAATAAGGCGTCCTTTTGACGCCATGAATAAGTGTGAAGGTGTCCAAGACATAAGGCTACGTGGAACGGAGCCACCGAGGTCCGAAAAAGAAGAAACAAAGAGCCGTCGGGTGGCCTGGGCCGTTGGATGCCAAGACAGGGAATAAAGCTCAAGTTCTAGCTTTAGCGACCATGAAGACAGTGAGCCGGTATTGATACAATTGTATCGATACCAGGACGTTACAGCGGCCAAGAGGCCTTTTGCTAAGCTGGTCGGTATCGATACATCCTTTTTGGTTGTATCGATACTGAGGTGTTTATGTGTTAGTTTTTGTTAGTTTTTAAGATATTTTAGAGAAAGAAAGCTATGTGTATAAATAGTCTTTTCTCTCTCCTTAGATTAAATCTAGATTTTATTGCCTTAGATTTGTTTCTTCTTACTTAAGTTTTCTCCATCGTTGTTCTTCAAACTTTCTTAGTTAATTTCTACAGAACTATCTTAATTAATTTTTGTTTGTTAATTTCTCATTTATTAAAGTTGTCGCTGCTCTCTAAATCTTACTTAATATCAAGTTTAATTTTAGTTTTGTTGGTGAAATATGTTTGTCATTTTTAGCTCTATTCTTAATCCTTCAAGCATGAGTGAGTAGTTAATTAGGCTTGGTCAATGGGTGATTCCTACCCCGAGACTTGGTTGGCTTAGTGGTTTCTTTTGCCTTTGGAGCTTAAAGTTGGTTCATGAATGGATTGAATCTCTTATTTTTGTTCAAAGCGGGTAGTTGTTAACTTCTTTGATCGTGCGTCGGCAAGCTTATCTTGCCACGTGCGATGCTTGGAAACCTGGCACTTTGAGTGTTTGATTAAATGTTTAAATGAGTTTCGATCCATTTCTGAGCTCCCCTTTTGTGAATTACTATTGATTTTAAAGTCAAACCTTCCGAGTGGGAGCGCGCGGTCGGGACTCCCATTTGAGTTATGAAAGAGAACCATTAGCCAGTCGAGTCGCAGGTGGGTTGAACACTGAGACCTTGCCACTTGTCAAATTAGTTTAAAACTTGTTTTATAGCCTTTTATTTCCACCATTTAAAAGTAAACAAAGTTGGTTGTCTAAGCGCCGAAATCCTTACATCTACAATCCAAACAAGCTACTATATATATTGGAATTTCTCTATGGGTACGATTCCGGTCTTCCGAATTATTATGTTATCGACGTTCTAGCCCTATGCTTGGGGTATTCCGTTCTTCAAGTACTAAGCATTTGGACTGGTATTCATCTTAAGTTTTGGTGGCTTGCAGCATCTCTAGTCTGGACCAAGGTTTCGGTAGTCTGGATAAGCAAACAACTTGAGATTTCAGGCTCTCAGCATGTCTTGTCCGAAGCTAGTCTAGTATAATCCAGACGAACGTGCACGAGACAGCCTTGTTTTTAGGGTTTTGGGGGGTTTCTTTACCCGATAAGGTTTTCTTTTGATAGACCACTTGTCTTTGGCTATAAATACTTGTTATATGGCCTCTTAATTGGTGTGGGAGCAAATTTGGGGGTTTTGATTTAGGGTTTGAGAGACTTTTGCCTTTGTTTTGGCTTTGGTGAGATTTGGGTAGAAGAGTTTTTGCATTACTTCTTCTTTATAGCTCTTTGAGCAACTGTTTGTCTTTATTCTAGTGAAAGCCATTGATCGACTGCCCATGGAGTAGGTTTACATCCCAAAGTAAGCCGAACCACGTAAATCTATGAATCTACTCTCCTTTTGTTTGATTTCTCTCACCCTCCCTCACGTTTGCTTTGGTTATTTTGGTTTGCTTCGCACATCTGTTTTAGTTCTTTGATTCGATTTTCATAATCACCGTTTGTTATTTGACTTTCACACAACACTGACCTGGCAGAATAACGGGCAATTTTCGATTAGCTTCTGTTTATAGGGTGAATCTAAGTGTAAAAATCAGATTCTCCAGAGGAAATGAATGCAGAGATATTTACCTAATACTCCTCAAATACAATGTTGAGTGAGATTTAGGCGTTGTGCACCGAGTAGATCTTTGTGCCTTGTTTGGTTAGTTGTTGTTTGAATGATTTTGAAAATAACAAGTAACCAGTGCCTGAATTAATCTTAAACGTGTACTCTATCTGTTTCCCTTTTACCGGTCCCGTTTTGAAAATCATATATTTTGGGGGAAAATAAAAGTGTGCTTTGATGGCCAACTTTTAAATGTTTTTGCACCATTCAAAAGAGCTCAATTAGATTTTTTAATCGATACGACGAAATGAAAAAATATTCACAGTAAGTATTTTTTCGCCAAATTAATTAGTATACGTTTTTCAATAAGAACCGAAGGAAAAATGGGTACTCTTCTTTATGTCATTCATAAACTTGGAATGATGAAACAGCTAAAAGCTTGGTTAAAAAAAATTATAAATATTTCTGGAAGGAGCCATATGATAGACAAAAAATTACTTCTAATCAATTAAGCCCACAATTAAATGCCGGCTTGACAGCCAATAAAACGGCACTTATCATTAAGGAGTCATATGATTTTTTTGACTTTTCTAATAAAATGATTTTTGGATCGAAGGAAAAAAAAGTGTCCTCTGATTTGATTGTACAGAATAAAATTGCCATGATTGTAATTAAGGAGGAGTGTAATTGAAGTCACCGCCATAGATTCAATTTTTGATTCTATAATAATGTATAATTATTAATCCACTGGATTTTACTTTTCTCCTACTAATGAGATCCCTAAGAGCATCTCCAGCCTTGACCCAAAATTTTACTCAAATTTGGGTCAAATTTTGGGTAAAAACTCATTTTGAGTCAAGCTCTCTCCAATGGCAAAATAATTTTTTACCCAAATATATTATTTTTTTAAGCATTGAATGGCAATTATAATGTAAATAATAGAAGGGAACAAATTTGATTTGGGGTTGAGAGTGACAGACTGCTATGAAGAAAAGGAAGAAGAAGAACTCGGCCCACCTCCATAACCACCGCCAACCACCCAAACAATCTACCAGTTACCACCACCTACAGAACTCTGATCCATATATCCTCCATTCTTTTCCGTCTATAGGAACTCATTCGAACGACAGCGGCCATGAGAGAAAAGAGAGAGAAAGAGAGTTGCAAGCATCCAAGCTTGGGAAAGCCAACACAATGCTCTCAGAATGGCATGAAAAGAGCCGTTGAAAAGATAAAAGAGTTGTTGGAATATTGGGGAAAAAAATGGGGAGAGACTTGGGTTGTCTCAAATTTGGAAAAAGAAATGGGTAAAACCCATAACGGGGAAGGGTTTGGGTCAAAGATTGGAGAGGATTTTTTGTGAGTTTTGCCCAAATTTTAAATTTGGGGGCCTTAAAATGGGTCAAGATTGGAGATGCTCTAATGTGTTTGACAATGTTGTTGAATTATTGCTAAATTTCCCAATTCACTAAGGGGTGTTTCCGGTAGTGAAAAATTTGTAGATTTTTATTTGTAGTTAAAGAGTTGTTAGGTGTTTCTGGTAGTGAATAAGTTGCTGAGAAATGTCAAGTTGTTTCCGGTAGTGAATAAGTTGATGGGTTTATGAGTAAAGTTATTGTAGCAAAAAAAAATTTGTTGACAAATTTTTTGTTAGTGAAAACGAGATTGTAAAATGCTGAAACTTTTTTGTTAGTGAAAAACGAAATGGTAAAGTACGTTAAGTTTTTTGTGCTTTTTGTTACTGGAAATATCCCCTAATTGTATGAGTCATGAACATCATTAAATATTTAACCCTCACGAATTACATATCAATTGCATAAGAATCACCCTCCGTCCCATTGCATAAGAATTACTTCTGTCCCATATAGTGGGTCCTATTACAAAATTACGTGCAATTTAAAATTAAAAAAATATGTATTATTTTTTTTGCATTGTTCAAAAGATCTCGAGATCTATCAAAATGATCCATATTGTGAAAAAAATTTATTTCGATAAGTACATTATTTATAAGTACAAAAATTGCACGTAATTTCATAGAGGACTAACTTTACAAAAATTGCATGTAATTTCATAGTTAAAACAATCCATATCTTTGGTCGAAAGTTGCAAACGTCGCACCTTTTCAATCAAGGTAGCTACTTCTTTACTCAGAGCTCTTTAATCTCATTCCTCTCGCAATTTGAATTGCCATAAGTATCAATTTCATCACCAAAACTTCCCATAACATCTCTACCTCCACCTCCTCTTCTAACTCTTTAATCTCATTTCTCTCACAAGTAGGGATATTGGTATTGGATATTTGGTATTGCAGATTTGAAGATTTTGGTGTGTGGGGTTAAGTTCAAACATTGTTTGGATTTAATCCGCCTTGCACTTGCTTGAGCACCCTTTAGGGTGCACGCACCTTAGGGCACTGTTTTGGGGCAACCTTGAAGACAATTTGGTTGGTTTGCATCTTGTGGTTCGCTCTTGGCTGGATTTGGTTTGGTTCGTTTGGTTCTTTGGTTTAGTTTTGGATTGTGGTTTGACTATACGAATTTGAAATTTAAAGTTGTCACAACTTTTTGTCTTTGGTTTCAAATATTGTTCGAAACTTCAGAAATTCGTTTGGGATTTTTCCAATGCTTGGTTTGCTTTGGGTTTAACTGTTCGTTGAGAACTTGGTTGCTTCCTTACATTTGATTCGTCCTCTTTGACTCTCTTTTGGGTTTGAGCTTTTGGGGAGAGTTTGGTTTGTGATAGTTTAATTTGAATTTGGTTTTAGCTTCGTTTGGCAATTGCTTGGTGTAGATATCTCGCCAAGGTGGACATTTGAAGTGTTTGGCTTGTTTTTGAAACTCTCAGCATCTCTGGTTCGGACCAAGGTCTTGGTAGTCCGGACTAGCATTCGTCTTAAGTTTTGGTGGTTTGCAGCATCTCTAGCCATATGATTTTTTTGACTTTTCAAATAAAATTATTTTTTGATCGAAGGAAAAAAAAAACTGTCCTATGATTTGATTGTACAGAATAAAATTGCCATGATTGTAATTAAGGAGGAGTGTAA
>BPLS01007766.1:0-13030 GCA_019656275.1 Rhododendron kiyosumense
GAGAGAGAGAGAGAGAGAGAGAGAGAGAGAGAGAGATTGAGAGAGAGTTTTGGAACTACAAATGCTTGAATTTAGGGATTCACGGAAGATAAGTCCCTAGTGAGAGGACGGCAAGTTAAGTGTGCTGACCTGTACTTGTAGAAGTTTGGCTCCATAAAGTTGCCTACCTTGTTCCTCGAACAATGATTGAGGAATTTCAATTTCAACCATCTGAAAATACATAATACGTCTGAATTCAAGAAATGGGAGACAAATGCAAAGACGGAGGTGAATATGTTATATCTAGAGAGAGAAAGGATCCCAACAATCAGTCTCAAACATAACCCCCCTGGATGAATGGATTTTGATCAAGGGGCTAATGAAATTCTCCAATTGATTCTTATGTAGGTCCACGAAATTTAGGCAGATACATGGGTTATTTATACGTGCACTTGACAGAATGGACCAAAAGAAACCCTTTATGTTTCTATTCCATGAAATCGCCGACGAGACATGTACAGCAAACAAAAGAACAAAATAGAATAGTAAAGAAAAGAAAAGAAAACAAGAACACCATGTGGAAGTGTGATTGCAGAAGCATCAGTTAAAATCCCATTGAGATGAACTCAATTTATAAACCACAAATCACTGAGATAGAAAGAAGCTATGGTACCTTGCGAAGCTGGTCAAGAATGGCATTATCTGTTGCTTGATCTTTGGCTGTTTGCTCCAATTTTAAGAATTGTTGTAGCAAGGATTCTTTGACCTGCAGTTCATGTAGCAAAATTTTTTATCACATATTACTTACCTTCACCAAGAACTCCAATGAAATTCCATGTTACTGTAATGGCTCACCTGCTCAAGGGTAGTGCATTCGGGACGAAGCTTATCAGCAAGGGAGTCATCCAACTCTGGCAGATCTCTGTAAAATAGTTCCTTACATTCAACCTAAAAGGAGATAAAGCAACATCAAACTTATGTCTGAACAGTCTTTCAAGTCAACAAAGCATATTATATGGCACTAACGTTAATATGAGATTTCGTAGACTACACGTGGACTCAACAGAAAAACGCTTTTGTTTGTTGAGGTAAAGGGTAGGTACAATTCAAAGACAAACTCAACCAGTTACACCGCTTCTGAATGTAGTTCCACTCGGTAATATCCACCTGAATTGGCCAAAACTTTGCTTCTAGCCACACTTTTATCGAAGTATCAAATTCGGGCATCTATTCTGAAGGTATATTAGGACAAGCTCAAATATCTAGCTCGCTCAAAACAAGGATTTTATCGAGAACAGATTCACACTGGCACAGAACATCACACATATATGAATGAAATACAAAGGCTAAGGAGCAAAAGAAAAATTGGATTCCCTCAAAGTACAAAGGAGCCTACAGTAAATTGAGCGTGAACACCTCGAAGATTCTCTTGCCTCCATGATTCAGGAAATACAAGAGGAAACGATTTTGTTTCACCCCGTTGAATTCCAATTATTGAATCCAAAAAACCGGGAAGGACTTTATCTCCATCCTCTGTATCGAAGTTAAAGCCTACAAAACAAAAGAAAACAAAAAAATCTCAGAATTTGGTTGGATCACTAGAAATACTTGGTCATATACTAACATTCCAGAGAGTGAAACAACTTTAGTGTTACTTGGTTCCAGTCCTTTATTGCCTAGAGGGGTAAATGAAGTGAATAACGACAAACCTTTACTTTCTGCAGAAGGGATCGTTTTAATGTTAGATTCATCTTGGTCAATTGTCGTTGCTGATATATCAAGGACTGCAACATCACCAACCTGTGCAACCATCAAGAAATAAGCAACACGTTTTCTTCAAATGAACCTCAAATCATAAGGAACTCCTTCTGAACCTTGGGTCAGTATGCTGTAAGCAAGTGTGCATCAAGGATTCAAAACAAACAAGAATGTATGTCGAAAACCTATGTTGGTTGAGGAAACAAAATCGCATTTACTCCCTGGCTTCTAGAGATGATTATTCAGTGAGGTTCATCTCTCGCGAAGTCACAAGTTTAACAGATATATTCTTGTTCTTCTTCCGACTGCTCACAGTATTTCATTCCGTCACAGTAGATGTTGCAGATTTATACAAGTTGATGGGAGGTTTTTTTTTTTGGCTTGGTGAATTGATGGAAGGTTGGCTGAAGCAAATATGTATAGTATTTTTCTCCATGTAGTTATCACAGTTACTTTTCCCCTGTTCTTGGGCAAATATAATCGATTGAATCATGAAGCTCTCCATTGAAAATCCAAAGAGAGAGAGAGAGAGAGAGAGAGAGAGAGAGAGAGAGAGAGAGAGGTTATATTCATATACAAAATATTTAAAGGATTTACCTGTAGGCCTCTGTCAGTAACAATTCTCATGGAACCTAAAAATTTGTGCCGGCGCCGTAATTCCTGTTCTGAAGCTTTGTGAGCATCTATTTCGCTATCTATCTCAACAACTACCTTCAAATTCTTGTATCCATCCTCAGGAATCCACCTGACCTCCGGTGCCAGATCAACAATGACGTCATATCTGGAGCAGAAGTCGAAGTCAGCACACACTACTCCAACAAATGCACGAAACTGAACGCGCGCACAAAAAAAACACTCTCCTCACTAAATGCCGCTACTTCTAATAGACCAGGCCAAAGTTATTAAAGTCTCACTTTCATGAGCACCTTAAGTTTTTAGGTTTTGTGAAGCCTGATTAGTATTGGACTCAAAGACTGCGCGTTAATTGATATAGGGATTCTAATTAGATTGCTGGCTACATTAGCAGTCATAATTGCATCTTCCTCCTGATGACCATACTGAATTTGGTGTGACCTGTGGCTGTTGTCTTTCTAGCTGAAATAAATCTGTGTCACATTTTCCTGGTTGTGCTTCATCTTTTATTTTTTGTGCTATTTGTTAAAGCATCCAACTCAAAAATAATCAGCAATGAGTGGAGAGACCGCCCAGGCTCACATAGTAGTTTTGGAGGAGA
The DNA here is from genome assembly GCA_019656275.1 of Rhododendron kiyosumense. Classification (NCBI taxonomy): domain Eukaryota; kingdom Viridiplantae; phylum Streptophyta; class Magnoliopsida; order Ericales; family Ericaceae; genus Rhododendron; species Rhododendron kiyosumense. Next base: position 2,972 of record BPLS01007766.1, read on the forward strand.
TAATTAACCAATGTGGAACAAACTCCAACAGTCTGTAACTGTTTGGTTTGTTGCCCAAATGCCTCAGCACCTGGGTGGTTCTTTAATGCTAGAAAAGCAAAGTTCAGCTAGGCGCTTCTCATTGTCAAGGGGCAGCACTATATTCACATGGAAATTTGTACCGTTCAATTGTTAACGATCAACTCATCTAAAGTAGTAGGGAGAAAGATGGGTAACTTTACAGCATATATTCTCAATGCACCATCTAACATGTGTGATGTGTCCAGATTCTCCACCATAAGGGCACCAAACATGAACAAATATTGTAAACATTGGGCTGGCGAACAGGTTTCAATACATGATCTATTGCCTACTCTAATACCATGTTAAATTGTTGACCACCAACTCATCCAAAAGCGTAAGAAAGAAAGGAAACTTCATAATATATGTTATCAACGAGTAATTTGAACTCACCTAGAAGTTTACAATGTTCAAGAAACCAGTGTCCACACATTCTCATATTCTTATTCCACATCATTTTACTAGAACGTAAAGTTCATCAACATAAAGTTCACCCCATGGTTAATATTTGTCTGCATCCTCCAGCACCAACTAACCAAAGTGCTGAACTGCTTATTACTTCTTATCTGTAAGACAAATGCCATCATACTGCATAAAAGATGCAGCATTTCAGCCTAGTGACCCGCTACATACTCTGGCTACTCCTTGGGCCGACAATGGGACCCTTAGCCAGTCCCCCTTAAGCAGATCAGACAGCCAAGAAGACAAACATTGGAAAGTGCTTATGATGACTTTTCCCCTCTACTTTCTCTTATCCTTCCCAATTTGTTTGGGAAGGAGTTAATCACAATGTGCATGAGTAATTGAGTACAATAAAGGTGCTTGAAGTAAAGAAATGCAAAGTCAACGTTACTGATGAGACGAATACTAAACAAACCTAACCAAATTTTGAGAAGAATAAGTCTCTTCCATGTCAGAGAATTTGGTTGCTATGCGGACTGAGTCTTTCAAAGCCCTTCCACTCACCTGTGAACCAAAAAAATGCATCAGAGAGAAGTTTTTTTTTTTTTATGATCAGACAGAGAGAGAACCAGGAACGGCTTATTGAGAATTACAAAACAAACCACCACAAAAAATAAAATAAAAAATAAAGTAAGCTTTCTGTTGCCTTCATCTACATTGGAATACACGAAGAATGGTCTTTCATCTTCTGGCCTTGGCCACACCAACTAACTCAACCCTTGAAGTTCTTGGACTACATGAGAATAAATTGAACCTTTGTTGCATGTGAAAAAAAAATGTGATAGCCCTTTTAGAAAGCATTATACATGTACTATCCGTAAAGACTATTTAACCATAACTTGCTTCTGATCTATTTGCAGAAAGCTTATGCTAGTTTATGAGGTAATCCTCTGGAGCTCCCTTTATCTTTTGATTTTTGGGCAATGGAGATTAGTTTCCATCAAAGGGCTGAGTTGGTGTGGAGAGGGATGGGATGTCTATATCTAGCTATTTTGAAATACTCAAATCAATATAATCATCTAGAATATCGAGACAGTAGATAGTCATGAAGAAAGCAAATGCCAAAATTTCTCATAGGTGAAATATCAAATGACTAAATTAACTACTGCTTTCTATGGAAAATCCGAAATGTAAAATTGCGAAAACGTAGGATTTAAAAGAATGTAAGAAATAATGGCAACATACCGAAGACATGGCATGTGGAAGGGTTCTGTCCAAAATAGATTCAACAGTTGCCTGCCGAACATTTTTCCTCCCTACATGACCTACCAGGATATTCTCTGGAACTTCCTTCCCTGCGCGAAATCCGGGGACCTGCGAATAAAGAAAAAAATACCTAAAAACCAAATGATGCTAAATCTCATTCTCGGAGTTAGGTTTCCTAATCAGGACCGCCAGGATGTATTCCAAGTCCCACAGGTTGCACAAGTATTGGGGAAAGTCAAAACAATTTACCAAAAGCATCAACTGGGTTCCAATGTTTGACATGCAGACTTAAAACAAAATAAATACCTGAAAGAGCGATGGTGTCCCGTATGAGGTCTATAATGGGAAGAAAAAAAAAAAAAACTAACTTGGGAGGGTCGAGTAACGCAAAAAGCCTGTTCCACCATTGCAACTCAAAAGTTTAATTTCACTGAAAATTCCTAATATCAAGAATTGTTTCCCAGGTTAGTTTTCTTCTAAAAACCTCTCAATCATCCGAAATCAAAGGATTGTCAACTAATTGTCCACTGCAGCTTATCACGTTGTATTCAATTCAAGAAAGCATTATACTAATGAACATGAAATGAAGGAGAGTAACCAATATGAAAACACAATACTACCTTTGACATCTTCATGAATTCCTTTATGATCCTCTTGTAACAATCCTCGCAGACAGCTGGTGGAACTTCTACACTCAATCTAGCCTGGATTTCGAGAGAGACAAAATCTCCAAATTATGACTCGAAAATAGTGCACTATGAAATTTGGATAGATAATGCAAAACCCACCATTAAATTAGCTCATAATGATAGAGGCAGGCAACGAGCTTCTAAATGAACCAAGCTGTGCGAGTTCAAGCTCGGGTTCACTTGTTAAAAGTTCGTTCAAGACCGGTTTGTTGCATAAACAAGCAAAACTTGAATATATTTTCAAAGCTCGTTACGCTTTCTAACCAAGTTTGAACAAGCTGCCGCTCAGCTTGTTAGGCTTATAATGTATAAAGATTCAAGCTACTCGAGATTGGCTCGTGTTTAGCACGATTAAACCTTGTTTGGGATCAGCTCATCCCATAAACAAGCAAGGCTCAGAACATATTCTAAAGCTGGTTAAATTTTCAAACCAAGTTTGAACAACCACCTGCTCAACTCGTTTTGGCTCATTCATCACTCCTAGGCGGAAGGGTTTTTTTCAAGAAATTGAGTCGCAATGAAATTAAAATATCTCGTTGAGGAGATAAAACCATTGAGAAAACATTGACTAGGGATGATTCAAATAATACTAACTACTTGAGAAACACATACCCAAAATCTCCAAATTATGACCCAAACAATAGTACACCATAAAATTTGGTAGAAAATGCAAAACCCAACATTAAATCATCTCATAATAACAAATGCAATAAGGGAATTTCACGAAATTCAATAATAATGACATTAACATAGGGGAAAAAAAAAACTGTAATAATAAAGACTAGAATGACTCACTCTGGAATTGGGCTCTTTCTTTTCTGTGACCAAGATATCAGCCGGAAGTTTGTCTTCCACATGGGCTACCGCGGCCGATGAAGCAGAAGCTGCGAATACAGTGGAAAATCTTGAAGATTGAGGTTGGAGGAGAGAGAATTGGCGGGAAGAAGCTGATAGTTTGTGAGAAGTGAAGAATCTGTGGGTGGTATTAGTGTGGTTTGATTGAAGGAAAAAAGGGTTAGAGAGAGAAAGAGATGGGGTAGAAGGAGTGGGTTTGAATTGAGGTAAGGCTGAGGTGGTTGTAGAGCTACAGAGCGCCATTGCTGGTGTGGAGTAGAGTTTTTGCTGTGAGCAGAACAGATAAAGTTCGAGGGAAGCAGAATGGGGAGGGTGTGTGAAAACGACGACGTATGATTTTTGTATTTTGCTTAGGGAAATAATTTTTTTTTTTTTTGATCTTAGGGAAATAATTTTCATACTCCCCTTTTTTACAATCCAATCTTTTTTTTTTTTTTTTTTTGTCTTTATCCATGTGAATTTACAATGATTTTTTTAACGTGTGAAAAAATGTGAACAAAGGTCAAGATAGTAAATTCATATAGATAAAGACAAAAATAGAGTGTAATCGTAAAAAGAAGAATATGTAAATCACTTCATTTTTCCCTATTGGGAAAATAGAAGTATGTTCACATAGATCCAATGCACAGATCTTTTAAATAAGTTTTTTGGGGTCTCACCTTAGATTTTACAAAGATGATATGAACTGTTTATTTTTTAAGTAATACTCCATCTGTCTGTGTTTGTTTTGTATTATTTCACACTTAAAAAAGTTTTGTATTTTTTTTTACACTTGAATCTTAAAAAATATGCAATATGGATATTCTTTAATTGATATCAATTAATTCTATTATACAAAATTTTTAAATTGTAAAAAATATCATGGATTGAAAGGTATAGACAATTTTGTACATGACACGAATGCCGAAAATAGACTAATAAACACAAATGAAGGGAATATTTTGAGTGATTCGTCCCACGAATTCTAAAAACACACTTACCAATATTTAATTGAACTGATTTTTTGCCCGAAGACTCAAACAATTTTACAAAAAAATGAGCGATTTAGAATTTCGGATAATCTTTGCAGGATCCGAGGTGTGCTCCAAAAACACACATGTACAAGATCTGTCTATTTGTTTTTTGGGAAAATAGAATTCCCATCCTGTACGAAAATGATTGTTCGCTTTGCAAAGCGATAGACCTAGAAATAATACATTTTTTAAGAAAAATTCAACAATTTGCTATATTTCAATGAGTTTTTTTAGTTTTGTCGTGCGGACTAGACAAACATTTTGAGATGAGAGTAGTACTAGTACTAGGTGTTTGATAAAACCAGAAAAGAAAGAGAGACATTACAAAGGATAATTTTTAGACTGATCCGCTCCGCTAAGAGAAATAAATACTTATCTTTTGAATTAAAGGTGATGTATTATGAGAGAATGTCCTGTCTCTTACAGCAAAAAGTAAGTATTTAAAAAATAAGAACCTTAGCGGAACGGGCCATGCCCATGCTCGCGTGCCTTCAAGCATGGCTCAAAGACTTTCACTTATGCACTGGTGGAGGCATATAAGGGCTTGGGGTGGCCCGGCCACTCTCTGACATTTAAAATCTTTTACTAATATTACATGTAATATGGTCATTTTTTATATAATTAGTATAGTAATCTCTAAAATTACGAATAATTTTGATTTGGGCTCCGTTTGTTTCGATGTAAAATGTTTTACAATGTAAAATATTTTCCATGTAAAATGTTTTTTCAGAAAACAAATTTCAAACTTTTATTTTCCGGTGTTTGGTTGGCACTTGAAAATATTTTCAAAAATCAACAAATTAGTGTACAGAGAGAGATGAGGAGCTTAAACGGTGGAGAAATATGAGATTATTGGAATTGAACGTAGGTCAAGACTGATGATCGAGGAAACTAAGTAATGAGAATTGCAGTAGAAGGCAGCGGGTTCATTTCGGAAAATAACTTACGGAAGATTTAAGGGTAAGTCATTTTCATCCAATTGATAGAAAATGTTTTACATGTAAAATATTTTCCTCATTCTTTGTACAACCAAACACCGGAAAATAGGTAAAACATTTTACGTCCAAACAAACGGAGCCTTGATGTAGCCAAAAATTGAAGTTATTTTAAATTGTCTGGTAAAATTTTCTCAAATTCTTTTATAGTCGAAAATAACCACACATCTGCATTGCAATTGTTGATAATAATGCAAAAGATATTATATCCGATATATTAATGTACCACAAAGTTACACTATATATTGAGTACATTTTTACATGAAAATACTTCTCTTACGTCGGCCTTTCTCGAACCAAAAATTCTAGCTCTGCCACTGCACTTATGAGTGTCCTTGGCAAGGTATGAGCACAAAATAAAACGAAAACTATTTTGCGGCAAAAAGCATACACAAAACTGACGAAAGTGACAAAACCGAAGAGCATAATAGAATTCTACTTTTCACAGTTCATGCTTCGAGAACGATAAAAAACAAACAAATAAATGCATGCTTAATTGCTGTTTGCGCCAAAATTTTCCAATCCGAATTTTTGACCCAAAAAAACGAACTCAGAAAAATGAAACTCCAACTCCGATCGAGTTCTCGTTTTCTTTCATCCAAAATAAATGGATTTGGAAAATTGTACCAAATTATAAGTACTCCTAGTATTTTGTTCCTTTTCCCCCATAAAATAACACCTTCGTAAAAATATGGGGACACGAAAGGCCATGCCATTTCAAAATTCAGTTACTTCTGCACTTAAGCGGCAAAACGAGAGAGGACATGAAAGCCATCGTTGCTCTTTCTTAAAGCCATCTCACATCTCTCTCTCTCTCTCAAACACACACACACTGACACACATGCTGGTGAAAAAATGATGTCAAAGAAAATAGCCGTACCTAGCAACGACACATGCAAGCTCTCTCTTCCATCCTTGGCCGCGTCAGTGCTCGTAGTCGCGAGCAACGTGGATCTCTTGGCAGAGATACTTGTACGAGTCCCCGCGAAATCCCTCCTCCAATTCAAGTCCGTTTGCAAGGAATGGCGCTCTCTCATCACCGACTCCCGGTTTTCCCGCAACCATGCCACCCGCCAGAATCCCCATCCTCTGCCCTCAGGCATCTACTTCTACTCCAAACGGGACCTGTCGTTATCCTTGAACAATCAAATCACCCACCTCCCAGTTAACGGTCACCCACGAACAAGTCTGCCAAATTTCTCATTTCTCGATGGAGTAGGATTCGGAACAAAACTACTTCACTCTTCCAATGGCTTGATGTTGTGCTCAACTGGGGAGAAGGGTAAAGACTACGTGGTTTGTAATCTGACCACACAAAAGTTCGCGGTTCTTCCCACACTCGCCGCCATATCGAAATCGTATTTTACGTTTCAATCGTACTTGGTGTTTGATCCTAAAAAATCACCTTACTACAAGGTGGCAGTTGTAATTTTTGCTCTCGACTTGGACACTTTGCTACTTGCTGTCTACTCTTCCGACACTAGCTCTTGGAAAAGCGGTCCGAGGATTCAAGACACAGGATCGGAAACATACGGTGCCATTTGGAATGGGGCGATCCTATTAATGAGCTGCGTGGGAGCATGGCGCAACTGTGCAGAACATGACCACGTCTATCTCCAATTCGACATCGACGTAGAGAAGTTGACGACTGCTCGAGTGCCACCCCATACCAATCTTTCCAAGGAGATTATGTATTTCGGAGAATGTGGTGGCCATTTGCTTCGCATACAAGTTCAGCACAACGCTACAGACTTCAACGTGCTTGAGATGACCGACAGAGATGATAACTTCCGGTGGACTCTCAAGTACCAAGTAGATCTAGCGCCATTAATTTCATTGCCACGAAGAAAAAACGGTAAGTTTATGGTGGTAAGTGTCGCGAAAGTAGGAGAAGATGAAAATGATCTTGCAGTGGTGTTATATGTTGGGCGCAAAGTCGTGCAGTACAATATCAAGTGCAAGACGCTAACGGTGCTTTGTGATTTGCCCGGACGCTACTTTGCAAGCATAGTCCACCCTTACATGCATTCCTTCCACTTCATCGAAAGTCTAGCGCCTCTTTGAGTGATGTTCTGTACATTTTGAAGTCTTTTTCTTTTGGATTGCTTTTTTTTTTTTGGTGGTTCGGTAGTTGTTTTGGTTGGGGTGTTTTCTTAATTCTTTCCTTCTTGTCAAGGAATTAGCCTCTGGTTGTTTATATGTATGGATTCCAAGGCCAAGCCCTTGATCCTTTTTGGTCGTGTTTATGCTTTTGTCCTTTTTGACTTTGTTTGTTTTCAAATTTTACTTTGTTTTAACTTTGATTTCAATCATTTCCTTATATTTTTTTTTCAATCATTACCTTATTTCTTAAATTATTAATTTTATTTTTCTCTCCATTCATTACTCATTTCTCCAATTATTACCCTATTTCTCTTTTTATCCACTATCAAAATTAAAATACTCAAAGTTACCGAACAAGGCAAACTTTCTTCCATAAGTCAAACAACATCCTAGCCGTGGAAAAAAAAAAACAATAACATTCTAGGGTTGAAACAACGACCATCAATTGCAAAGACAGAGTGTGACTGGATCAATTTTGGGTTCTATTAGCAATAAGTCTAGGTACACTACATTAAATCACTATATTATTCATTACATTTTTTATGAGGCTCATTTCGGATTTCACAAAAAATACAGAAAAATAATCATAAATTTTAAAATAATATTTAGGGGGTCCTGTAAAAAATCAGCTCTAACAGATATTGGTAAGTATTATTTCTAGATTTATAGGAGCGAAAATGCTCAACTGCGTGAACCCAGAAATAATATTTACCGATATCCGTTAAAGCTGATTTTTTACAGGGCCTCATAAAACATTATTTTAAATTTTTAGATATTTTTTTTTGTATTTTTGTGAAATTCTGAATGGACTCCACAAAAAATATAGTGGATAGTATAGTGTTTGGTGTAGTCCATGTAGCATCATGGAGGGAAGTCGACAAGTTGTCATCGAGGCGATCTGTGAAATCAAAGACGTGGCATAATTATCTTTATTACCTTTAACCCCTGATTAAACTGGTAGGATAAATAAATAATTTGAACGGATAAAGATCTGAGCCGTCGATTGTCGAGATGAATGACCGCTCGGCACTGCTGTCAAGTGGGGACAGCATCCCCGGGTCTGGATAAATATATCATGACATGACTATATAAAGATGAATGACAAATTTTATTTTCCGTTTAATCGCAGTGCACCATACACGCGGAAGAAAGGTTTTGCAGAAAGTCAAACTTTGAGCTACGTTATGGGTAAGGTGCGGAATATGCCATGAGGTCCTATTTCGCAAAGATTCTTATTTTTAGAGTTTAAGGCTCCGTTTGTTTCGATGTAAAATGTTTTCCATGTAAAATGTTTTTTCAGAAAATAAACTTCAACCTTTTATTTTTCGGTGTTTAGTTAGCACTTAAAAATATTTTCGGAAATCAACAAAATAGTGTAGAGAGGGAGATAGGGAGTTTAAACGGTGGATAGATATGAGATTATTGGAATTGAACGTGGGTCAGAATTGGCTGTCGAGAAAACTGAGCAGTGAGAATTGCAAGAGAATGCAGCAAGTTCATTTCGAAAAATAACTTACGGAAAATTTAAGGGTAAGTCATTTTCATCCAATTGATGGAAAATGTTTTACATGTAAAATATTTTCCTCATTTTTTACACAACCAAACACCGGAAAATAAGTAAAACATTTTACCGGAAAATATTTTACGTCTAAACAAACGGAGCCTAAATTTTAAATTTTACGAGACAAATTATCCTCTTATAATATATTATTTTCAATTAAAAAAATACTTATTTTTCAAATAAGTACTACTTATTTTAATTAGTGAAATGAGACTTTAGTATACCACCACACACAATTTAAGTGCGGATAAGTGTGGGATCCCACACTTTTTACGTGAGAGAATTAGTGTGTAAGGTTCCATTTGTTTCGATGTAAAATGTTTTTCATTTTGAAAACAAATTTCAAACTTTTATTTTCTAGTGTTTGGTTGACACTTAAAAATATTTTCAGAAATCGATAAAATAGTATAGAGAGAGATTAGAGAATATTGGAATTAAACGTAGGTTAGGATTGATGATCGAAAAAATTGAGTAATGAGAATTGCAATAAATGGCAGCGGGTTCATTTCGAAAAATAACTTACGGAAGATTTGAGGATAAGTAATTTTCATTAAATTAATGGAAAATGTTTTACATGTAAATTTTTTTTTCTCATTTTTAACACAATCAAACACTGAAAAATAGATAAAACATTTTACAGGAAAATATTTTACGCCCAAACAAACGGAACTTAAGTGTTTGTGGTTGTACCAAAACTGTATAAAAGAACATTATTAACACGTAACTTAAAACTTTCTATTTTCCTTTCATGTAAAAAAAAGACACAGAAATAGGAATGCAAATGAGCTGAGTTGGTCACGACTTGGTCGTGACTCAGCTCCTAAAGGCAAGGCTCGAATAGACTCACTAATTGAGCGGGGTTTGGGTTAAGTTTTAGGCACGTTTACTAAAAACTGGAGACTCAAAAGTTCGACTTGTTTAAAAAAATTCATTAAATAAATTAGCCCCAACTCACTTCGTCAAGGGCTCGGCTCTTTTACAAAAGATCCAAGCTCGAACTTGAATTGTAGTCTCATTTGGCTCATACTATAAAGCTCGATTTGGCTCGGCTATTTCCCACCCACCGACTGACCATAGCCGCAAACCATCGAGAGCTCTCAAAACTCAAAAACCCA
>BPLS01007769.1:0-11102 GCA_019656275.1 Rhododendron kiyosumense
GGGAGGTTAACCCGTATAAATTTTGAGGTGTGGTATCCTCTCCTTCTACCTTGAGGGGATAAAAATCATCAGAAATTGAAAAGCACGGGAAGGCTAGGGTTTTCATATTCAAGGCAAGAAATCAATCTCTCTCTCTCTCTCTCTCTCTCTCTCTCTCTGCGTGAGTGTGTGTGTTATTGTTTTGGTTGTTTGGATCGTAATTGGTGAATCTTGAGTAATTTGGTTTTTGGATCTACAGTTTTTCAGATTGCTCCCAAGAAGAAGATGAAGATCTCTCAACTAGAGAAGGTAATCAGGAGTTCAGACAGAGATGCGCCAAAGATGAAGCAACCTTACCTGGGAGTAGGAGGAGAAATAGGTCAGAAGAAGGTCAGAAGTTTGATACGTTCTTTCTATCCCTTTGACGATGCAGAACCTGTTTATGATTATTCCAGTGAAGAAGAAATTTTTTAAGAGGAATATGCTCGTGAGGATTCGCTTTACTGGTTGTCGGAGTGCAAGCGGTTGACGTTGTTGGAGGACAAGAATTTTGAACAGTTTGTCCGTAGCGCAATGGTGGTGGAGAAGGAATTGGATGAGTATAACAGGCCAAAGCTGAAGATCGTTTACGTGGATCCCATCGGCGGGGATGAGAGATGGGTTACATTGTTACAGTACAGGTTTCTCGATGCGGGGACAGATGCGGTGGAGAAGGAGGAGGGCTTATGTTTGGATCACCCTAGGTTTATCTTTGTAATTCAGGATAAGGATTTTTGGCCGGGAACTGATTCCTATCCTGAAGCAATAGAAAGGCGTCTTGTTAAAGAGGAGAAGAAGGTAATCATCTATGATGGAGATCTCAACCCTGAATTGCCTGGCTATTCATTCCTTGTGGACAACCGTCCGTGGTTGAAGGCCGAAAAGCATATGTTCTCTGCCGCCGCCCCGAAGAAGAAGCAACTGAAGAAGGTTAAAAGGTGCTTTCTTCGAAGTTGTGAACCTCCCTTGGACGAAAAGGAATTGGAACAAGTTGCTCTTGTGGAAAATCTCGAATCGTCTTGCTTGGTCCTTCGTCCTCCGGTGGATTCCTCTTGCTCTGGTAGACCTACTTCACCACCTCATAAGAAGCATCATGTATTCTAAGGTAAAGTTATGATTCTGCTCCCATTCTCCCCATGATCTTACCTTATCATTTACATTTGGATATTGTGTGCACGCCTTAGTGTTTTTAGCTGTTTTAGTATTCCATAAATCCCATGACTCCTATTTACTTTAATGTTAGATTAAAGCCTTGAATAAGGTCTGTAAGACTGTAACTCTGTATGCAGTTTTCCATATCAGCAATCATCTATCCATTGGTTCCATCTTGACTATAGAATGAATTGCTTATCGGTTTATGTAGTATGGACTTCTAATATGACCAGCGAACTTATATATGATTTGCAACTTTTACTTCCACGGCTTCGATTTCCTACGTGTAGTCTAGTACTATTGTAGACCTTGATGTTACAGCACTGTAGTTATGTATTCGACATGCTGCTATGTGGAACACAGAAAATCGCTCGTTTGATGGGCCACAGTAGACATGTTCTGTTTTATCTCGGCGCATACTTCTCTTTGATTTCCTTGTTGTATCCTTACGTGAGACCAATCTCTGGAAAGGGAGTGGTTCAAGTTTCTCCTACATGTATAATTCATGGGGACTAAGTAAAGAAACTAGCCCCCTTAAGGGTAGCAGTCTCAGACTTTTGTTAAAGGACAACGAAGTTCTCACCATCGGCTTTGGTGCTTGGATTAACACCTCTTGTTCCTGTTTGTAATTTCTGGTGCTACGTATGAAGTCAAGGGATGGATAAGGCTTAGGCTTGTAGTTTATTTGAAGAACATGTTTTTTTCCCTTGATCTGCAAATTTGAATAAATGTGTTTCAGCAATCATTTTGACTGTTGAATTTTTACATTATTTAAGCTCTTCTGTTGCCTCATGTCCTTTCTCTTTTTGGGTTAAGTGAAACTTTAGAAAAGCTATCACCTAAGTTACATGGACTTGGGTGCGAGTATGGTGCGGGTAAAATTCCAAGCGTCACCTTCCTAAATTTAAATCTTAGGATACTCGAATGTGTCCCCAAATTGGGTATAGGTATGCGGACATGTCCTAAACACATATATGTAGCATATATTGCGTAATATTTCCCGATTATGTATTGTAAATTTTATTTAGAAATGTATTTAATTAAGAAGAATATAATTTTGCTATTCCTGTCCACGTGAGAGAAATATTGCGTTTCTAGCTAATGTGATATTAAATTTTTTGTAAATATCATAACAATTAGAGGATCCGAGTGTCAAAATGGATACAGGAGTTGGACATATCGTCACAGGTACTTCTGCCAAAATAAAGATCCATGTAACATAGCTCCTCTATGAATTGGGTGCAGTGGCGTCCTTTCTCACTACCTAATGGGGTTCCATTTTATCTGTTAAAATGGCTATTCGAAACAATGACCGCAACCAAATGAACCTTTTTTTTATAAGTAAATTATCGTAGAGATAAGCCGCAACCCAATGATCTGACCGTCAATTCACTGAAAGAATTGGAGGAAATGAGAGAATTTTTCCCGTGTTTTCCTTCACAAACTAGAGCATTACTGTGCATACTGAACGACATTTATTAGACATCTTTGTATTCTCTTTTTTAATTTGTACGCATTTAATCTCTATGTTTATACTCTATAGTACTTATCTATGAAGCACTGACACCTCTAGAGGTCAACGTATCGCAGTGTCGGACACGGGACACGTATGGAACACGCCACACGTGTCGTGTCCCATAATTTAATTTAAATTTTTGAGGGGGACACGGTAGGGGCCAAACTGTATTTTAAAAAAAAAATTGCGGCCAAACTGCAATTTTTTAAAAATTTCTGGGGGTCAAACTATTTTTTTTATTTATTCATATAAATAAATAAATAAATATACACGTAACGTGTCCCTTGCCGTGTAAGTGTTCCCATTTTTTAAGAATTTCCGTGTCTGTGTATTTGTCTGTGTCCGTGCATCATAGGTACTTATTAAAAAAAAAAGCTTTATAGTACTGCACTGAAATTACTGAACTGAAGAATGGAGGCAGTTGAAGTGCTTAATGAATTTGCTTTCTGAATTATTAGTTGGGTTATTGTGTACTTTTTTCAAGTTGCTAATAATTTTATATAACCTCGTTGTGACTTATAGTGGAAAATCCTAGAAGTTTCATTGTCATTCTGAATTGTGGACCTTTTGTTTTTGCCTACCTCAGTCTTTTGTGACTGCATCTTGCTGGAGATTCGCTCCTTTTTCTTCATGCTCTTGAATAACCATGTTTCCTCTGACTAGATCTTGCTTTGAATTTTTGCATTTCCTTCTTCAAGCCTTGGTCTGTTACCTTGGTTCACTTGAGGGTTACGACCGTACGAGTGTTCTTTTCTGTTTGCATGTAAGTTGTAACAATTTCATGTTGAGAAGTAAGACTCTTCCATTCTTCCTTGGGTATTTTTTAACGGTAAGAAAATTTCATTAATCTTTGAAATTGCTTCAAAGATTAAAAGGAACAAGGAGAATGGCATCATTTCCTAGACTAAGCTAAAAACAATCCTGGGCCTGGGTCTCGGGAATGGCATCATTTCCTAGACTAAGCTAAAAACAATCCTGGGCCTAGTCCGAGACCCAAACTATCGATTGGCAAGAAACCAACGAAAGACACTAATTGGGACAAAGCCCACACCCATATGAGACAAATCTGCACACCTAATGGGCCAAGCCCAAAGTAAAACAAGAAAACCCTAAAAAAACCTAATTAAAAAAGCAACCACCACCACTACACGACTGCCGCCGAACAGAAACCAGCACCACCATTGCACCACACTGAGCCTTGATTAGCCCCGGCCCAAACAGCGGCGGTAAGGCAAATAGCCTGCCGGAGAGACACGCAGGAGACAGCCACCAGAAAACAAACCCAAACAGATCTGACCTCCAATCACCACCGCCTCACTTCACCGACCACCGCAACCCAGCTGACGACCCACCACCAGACACCACCAATACCACACACCAACCACCGAACCGCACCACCGTCATCAGCTGCGAGATCTCCACATGCCGTTAAGCTGAGGACCGATTACCCGCAAGAGAGTAAACTGGCAGGAGATCATGCAGACCTCGTAATGAGTACACCACTTGCCGTTAAGGTTAGGACTGATTACCCCCAAGAGAGTAAACCAGTGGGATACTACACAGAGAAGAGGAAGCCAGAAGAGAGGTTGCCGACGAAGGAAATGGAGATGAAAAGGTCAAATATGCTAAGGAAGGGGGAGAGAGAAGGAGAGAGAAGAGACAGCAGAAGCGGGAAGGGAGGGGATCTGGTGGAGCCCCTCCCCTGGTGGAACCCTAGCGGCTGAAATGTTTAGAGAGAGAGAGGAGCGGGGAAACGTTTTCACTGTTAGACTTTTCATTCCTTGCGTTGCTTTCAGAAAAGCATTTGCATGTTACTTTTGGGAGCACTAGACAAACGTTTATTGCCTTCTAGTTAATTTTGCTAAGTCATTACCGCGCCGTTCTGATTCTGTGATTGGTATGTAATTAGTAATAACTTTCACACTGAAAAAGTTTAGATTTCATCTCTTCATTGTTTGAGAGCCAATCTTTAACTAAACTAATGTTTTAATATCCCTTTTCCTGAAATGAATAGCTTGAACTTCCACGCATCAACACCTGGATAAATATCCCTCTTTTCGTTCCTTCTGTGTAAGTGATAAATCTTCTGTTGCTCTATTTTCTGTTTGTAAACCTATGCATGTGTTAGTTTACAGCTGTTTATCGGGATTTGCATTCTGAGGCATTAGGTTTCTACAATTGCTATCATAGCATCTCCCCTTTCAAGTCGTAAATATGCTTCTTTTTTCCAGACCCTGCTTGTTACGTAATTAGGAGAAAGAACGTTTTTTTTTTTCCCGGTTGACTTCTGGCCCCATTTCTTGTTCTTTTGTTCTTTGTTTTGATAAATTACTCGCTGCTGGCAAGAGAAGGAAGTGCTTGTGAGGGAAGGGAGCATTGCTCCGGAGTTTTGAATAACTTTCCCCACTTGTGACAACATTGTTCTTGAAATTTTGAATCCCGAATTCCTAGCAAAATTGTGTTTGGTGAGAAACTATTCTATCATGGTAATTTTTCTCTGGGAATTTTGTAAGTTAAGGCCGGGATCTTGAAGTCTATCTTTGTATCCATATGTGCAACTGTATTCGCAGCTTTTCTCTCAAACTTGTGGTGATCAACTGGGTATAATTCTTTCTAATGATTTGTCTCTCTTACATAATCTCAGTACAAATAGGCACAAGTAGAGAACTGCAGACAACTTACTTGTTTCTGTTTCTTACCACACCACACAACATTGCCATCGCAAATGTTCCTTTGATGAGGTGCATGTTCACCAACTCAGTAGTTACCCATTAACCTTTATTAAAGTTGGTTAGCTCAAGTCAATTATGGTTATGTCGACTTATCAGAGATTCTCTTCATCAATCAGATCAGACATACCACTTCTTAAGCTTGACTTGTTTTCACATTAGATAGGAAATCTTGGAAAACGGTGACTTGTGTCATCTTTGCTGTTCTCTTCATGGAGTACAGTTCGCTTGATGAAGTACATGTATCTCTCTCTCTGAACAAGATCCAGAATGAATAACCTATGTCCAGAAGTAGGAATCATTGTATGCGATTCTTCGACCCTGTGCATTTGAATTTCGAAGTACAATACCCTTCTTTCCCGTTTCCTTATGAGCAATGGACCCCTATTACTTCATAGCTTTTGGAAGTTACTGAGACCAAAGAGATGCCAATTTAGTATCTTCCCTGCCAAAGTAGGCTTTAAATGGCTTGTCGATTAAGAGGAATAAGTCGCCACCTTTTCCATGATCTTTTAGGAGTTAAATGGCTTGTTGATTCTCTCTTTTCGATGTAACTGTACTTGACTCCTAAAATGATGAGGTTCCTTGAATTATCGTCGGTAGATACTTCAGAGTTTGGACTCTACAAGTTTTGCATTGAATGTTTTGGTTCTTTTGTGTGTGGTTGAACTAACCTTACCTCCTGAAGTGTGTTCATTTCAGATAGGTAGATTGGTTGGTGGTTTTGTTGGATAAGGTATGGCTAATAGCATAAATTCGTTTATCTACAAAACTGAAGTTTCGGAAAATGGACCTTATCCCTTTTATCCGTGTATTTTGACTAATAAATATGAAATTGATGTTGACTAACTTCACTTTGCATGTCAACATGGTATAGTGAACATGTATATGATGCGCTCAGTTTCTATTGCTTTGTAGCACCTGAGCTGGAAGCAGAGGTTTTACTACTTGAAATATAACTGTAGGAGAAATTGGCAAATTGTTCAAATAAATTGCAGAGACCCACCTTTGGAAGTATTTGCAGGCCTTGAAGCTCATTTTTTAAATGTCTTTTACGAGTGTATGGAAAGTAGCACTACAATAGTTAGCTAATGAATTACATGCTTTAACATTGTGAGCCTTCAATGCTATGCAGCATTGTTCTCAACCTCCCAGTGTTCACAAAGCTACTGAAATTCAATTCTCTTTTTTCTTTGGCAGAGTGATGCTGATTGCCCCTTCTGCTGATGGACAGTTGCTGATCTTCGTATGGATTTTGCTTCCTGAAGTACATCGATCTTTTGTGTTATATGAACAAAAACCCAATCAGGTACATCTATGATGTAGCTAAGTTTTAACTTAGATGCCTTATATATGCAGCGTGCTGTTCAAATGGATATGGCTTCGTTCAATATCGGCTTCTTTTACCTTCACCTTCTAGAACTTCGGAATGGATGCTTAAGCATTTAGCTCTTTCTTTGGTTGTATCAAAATCTAGTATGGGTTCTCTCTGGTGGCTTTTAGTATAGAATGTTCGTTTGGTTATTGACTCCTTTTTGGAGAGAATTGTCCTTTTTATATATATTCGGTTATTTTGTATGATTGACAATGAAACTTCTATCATTTTGTTGACCAAAAAAAAAAAACGCATCTCCTATAGCAGTCCTCCCCTAAATCCTCAATGCTCGTGTCTCAAAGTATACTGAATGCGCTGAGAACTTCCTCCTCTTTCCGTGTTTAAAGAAGAAAAAGCATTACTGGGAAGTCACTATGCTATTAATGAATCTTTTACTCAAATTCATACTTAGGATGGGTTTGGATTAATTTTATAGAATTTTTGTATAACACAAACTTTTGGTAGTTTTTCATCACTAACTTTTTGAATTATTTATTCATTTTTTTTTTGGGTTAAATACCAGGACACCCCTCAAACTATTCCCGTTTGTCTCGCTCACCCCCTCATAGAATTTTGCCTACGGCCAGCCCCCTGAGCAAAGTTTTTTTTGTCCTATAGACCCCTTCCGTCAGGATTCCGTCCAAAACTGTTAGAAGTTTGCCCTAATTTTTTCGAAATGTGAGAAAATATTCCAATTTTGTCCTCTCCTTCTCTATGAAATCCTAACACTAAAATACACCAGAGCCCCACCACTTCCACCGCCACCTCCCCACCTCCACCGCCACCCCCACCACTTCCAGCTCACCCCCGACAAACCCGACCACTGCCACCACACAGCTCCACCATCCCAACCACCACCCTAACCCCCAACACCTACACCAGCGATGGCGCCACCATTGAAGTCGTCCGCCGCCCACACGGCTCCAAAAACAAGCCCAAACCCCGTCTTCATCACCCGCGAGCCCGACCCCCCCACGACCCCTTACTTCCTCGATGTCCCCACCAGCGCTGAGGTCGTCGTCCCCATGACCTCCTCTCTTTCTCTCTCTCCCCCCGAAATCACCACCAGCCACCACAATCACCACCACCAAATTGCAACCACCACCGACCACCATGGACACCAACAACCACCGTCGACGCCGGAGACCACCACCCATGCCAGCAACCACCATCGACTAAACCAACAACTTTTGAGCATACAACAGTACCTGTCAAACTCAAAATCAACCAAAAACCCAAAGATTGAACTCAAAAACACCAAAATAATCTCAAATCGAATTGCAAAACCCTAATTTGAGCCATTTTGAAGGGTGTTTGACTTGTTTCGAACCTATACGAACCTTAAACAGATCTCGAAATCCCTAGATTAAGACCAACAAACACTGGGGACACCCTAATCGAGCTATTCCAGAATCTTTCAAATCCTATTCGTCCGTGTAACCTTCGATTCAGCCTTTCGCAAACCCTTATCACATCTGTCCCACTCAATTGAGACCATATTCAGTGAGATTCATACCAGATGCTGCTATTTTCGAAGGCTTTTGATAGGATTCACACATGGGTTTGTCGATTCGAGTGCCAAAGGACTTGATTAGAACCCTAAATTGTGCATCTCCATCAGCACTCCCAATGATTTTGCAAATAGAGAAGTGTTTGGAATGAGTTGGTGTTCGGTGGTGGTGTTTGGCCATGGTGAATTGCGTGATGGTGGTGGTGGTGAGGAGAAAAGGATGAAGACAGAAATGGTGGTGGAATGAATCGGTGTATGGACGGAAATGGTGGTGGTGTTTGGTGGTGGAATGAACTGGTGTGGCGTGATGGTGGTGGAATGAACTGATGAACCGATGGTGGTCTGGTGTGGTATATATATGTAAGGGTAAAATGGCTTTTTCATACATTCCGTCTAACAGTTTTGGACGGAAACCTGACGGAAGGGGTCTATAGGACAAAAAAACTTTGCTCATGGGGCTGGCCGTAGGCAAAATTCTATGAGGGGGTGAGCGAGACAAACATGAATAGTTCGAGGGGTGTCCCGATATTTAACCCTTTTTTTTTCATGGAAAACCAAATCAGTTCATTGTAATAGGTCATACGCATCTATAGATAGATAATCAAATATAGAAGAAAATCATACAAGCTAAAACTGATAACCAACCTAAAGCAAAATATGATTAATTTTCTCAAAGTGTTACAAGCCCTTGCCTAAGAAGGCAAGAGTGAAATAGATTCCCCAGAAGGCGTACAGGAGAGAGAATCTAACATTCTTGTCAACGGCGTTATCTACAAAATTTAAGTGTAGCTGTGAATTGTCAAGCTGGTTTCTCTTGGAACCAAGTGTCCGTGAACCACCACCACCGATTGCTGTCCGGAATGCATATCTCGCAACCGCCGTCGCCATTTTGCTCTTTGACACGCCCACTACTTCAACAACTGTTTTCTACAAAAGAGTGCAAAAACCAAATTGCCTTGTGTTGCGGGCGTGTCAGGACTGGATTATAGTCTAAACTATTTTTTTAGGCCTTCGTATCTCAAAATTTGACTTCCTTCAAGTGATTGTGCTCGGTCCAAAGGGTAAGGCCTCGTGATGGTTCGTTACTTGTCTTTGCTAGATAAGGACTTAAAAATTTCCTAACCGTTATTAGAAAATGGATAAAAGAAAAGGAAACTTTTATTAACGAAATTCCTTGGGCATTAATCTGGCCCAAGCTCACTAAGCTTTGGTGTGGCTCACTAATCTTCTATTGGCCCAAAAATGGGAGACCCATTGCACAAACTCCTCCAAGGATAAAAAGATAATGACTCTTTTGATCATTAATTTTTGATTAACCCGTGTTTCTAAATTTTGACTAAAATTGGGTGTAAACAACAATTTACCAGTCTAGTCTTCCACAAAGCCTTACCTATCAACTACAGTGTGCCTCTGTACAGTATAATATATGCTCCTTTTTTTCTTTTTCTTTTTTCCCTCGTAAAAAAAAGCTGTGTTCGTGTCGGAAAAATACAGCGGCAAGGTGGCTATCAACTTTTACTACTCCCTCCGTCCCTTATTTATAGTCCGGTATTCTATTTAGGGCTGTCTATTAATAAATGTCCATTTTGTAAAGTTAGTGGGTAAAAGTTGGTGAATTGTCTATTTTATCCCTAAAAGTAGATTCTATTTTAAAAAGTAAGTGAGTAAAAGTGTAATGATGATGGGTAAGTAGGGAAAGTGGAGGAAAAAATTGATGTGAAAGGTATAATGATAATGTCTTTTTAATAAGTTGGAGTTACGAAGCAGAACACTTAAAAAGGGACGGAGGGAGTATTCCTTACCATCCAATTCATGAAGCTTCAAATGGGAAGCTTGCCGCCTAATCTCTATGTGGCTACGTGCTTGCCCTTCCAATTGCGACGTCAAATCTTTTTTTACCGAAAAAGTGTTGAAATTGCCGTCCAAATCTCTGTCGCTGAAATCGAGGAAAAAAAAGAAGAAGTTACAAGCTGTAACGGAGCTGTTAAAAAAAATACAGGTAGTAACGGAGCCAGGATTTAACTAGGGGTGTGACAATGTTCGTAATTATTTCCTAGTACATGTTTGTTTTGGTAATGCAGAGTGTCTTAATTAGCCAGCTTGTGCGTATCTCAGATTAGTTCCTACAAACCACCCTTCTTGTGGGGATGAGGTGACTCCAAAAATTGCTGGTAAGAAATAATCCAATTTGAAACTTTAGGAATGAGCAAACTTAATTTTAATTTCTAGGCGAAAACCACTCAGCTAACCTCATTGGAGTTTCCCAAGTGTAGGTTACATGTCGTTGACTTGGAGTTTCACTGGTGCAGGTTACATGTCGTTGGTAGCAATACAAACAGAAAAGTCAAACGTAAAATCATAATTTATCTTAGGCTTTATGTTTTTGTTAGAATGATTTAAGGCTTGATTGAACTATTCTGTGGTATTTAAATGAAAGTCATTAAATGAAATATTATTTTTATGATTTGAACCGTTAATTTTTTTCTTATTTTTCATCACGTTAGTGAAAAATCAAGTTATTCAGTTACCGATAAGTATCTACTTGACTAACTTTTTGATTAGTGTAAAATTATTTTTTTTCTCGGAACCCACACCCACCCCCATATACCTCAGCCGCCCCTGATACAAGATACTTTTTTCGGTGGAGGTGACTTGAGTGGACAGATAGATTTGTGCAATCATGGTACTAAAATTGTAGTGGAACATAATTACATGCACTTTTTGGGTAGAGTTGACCTGAGGTGCCCAATTGTAACCTTTTTCTCACATTTGTAGATAACTCGGATCAGATTAAGCAAAACT
>BPLS01007770.1:0-12531 GCA_019656275.1 Rhododendron kiyosumense
GGTAACATATGAGTTAAGATGTGCATTTTAGGGGGAGAAAAAAACGGTCCCCATATTGATGCAAGGACCGCACGTTTCACATGCATTATAAATTACAAAATAAATTTTGTTCGGATGCCATTTTAGTTTTAGTTTTCATTTTGTTTCTATTCATTACTCTATTTCTTTTTCCAATCATTACCCTATTTTTTCAATTATTACTTTCTTATCTCTCTCTATCTCTCTCCAATCATTACCCCTATCTTCAATTATTATCCTATTTCTCTCTCCACTCACTACCAAAATTAAACTAAACTAAACTCCCATCCAAACACTACCAAAAACTATTTCACCGTCCTTATAGCTAATTTTTTCATATTAACTTTCCCATGTTATTTCCGTAGAAAAATTCGGATTTGGAAAATGCTTTTATTTTATCACCTTTACGCACACACGAAGCATGCCTTAGACATTCCTTCCTACAACCCTCTTCCTCCAATATGAAATCACACGCTTCTTTACAAACAACACTAATACACTTGATACCACACCAATAAGAGAGGTCGAGAGGCCCCAATGTAAATCATTTGCCATGGTGTGCACTACACTATTAATTTTGTTTTTTCGATTTTCAATTCCCCTTGTTTGGTTTAAAACGAAACAAACAGAAGACAAAATCAAACCAAGAGAGACATATTTTACCTTGTTTGGTTTGCAATACGTGTAGACCTACCCCACGGGCAGTGAATCTATCAATGGCTTCCATTTATGCAAAGGCAAATGAATGTTAAGAGAGTTACAAAGGAGAATTTCTGGGGGCCTGGGGGAACAAAGAACAAGTGAGATCCCCAACCCTAATTGGGACTATTTTATTTATTTTTTCCTCATACATGTAATGAATCTCAATATTAGCATTTATACCAAGAGTGCGTTTTGCTTTGCCAAAATAGGTTTTATCTCCTCAACACCCTAAAAAATGCGAAACCGGAGTTGTGGTGGGTCTGAATGGATAACTACCGTTCGGACGGAAATGAATGCACAAAGTGTGTTAAAATACTGACGAACAATGCATCTAAAGTAGCCACAAAAGTCTACGTGCATTTTCAGTACTCCTTTGCCACTCTGCCTTTGAAATCATGTATATATTGTGATCTTAAAATCTGTACAAACGCTGATGAGATTCCCCTTAGGAAAGTAAGTACACAGAATTAGCAAGTCAGTACCTAATAAAACTTGTGTATATAAATGCTACCTGCAAACCAAATTCCAACAATTGAACATACATATGTAAACATTGAAGTAGGATATAAAAATTGCTAATTTTATGGTACAAACGATAGAATTTCTCTTGGCCGTGGAGAATTATCCATGGTTGTATAGAATTACTCTTAGCCACGTAGAATTACGCATGGCCACGTAATTCTCTGCAACCAAGACTAATTCTATGCGGCCAAATGTAATTCTTTGCGGTCAAGAGTAATTCTACGAGGCCAAGAGTAATTCTTCGCGGTTATGAGTAATTTTTTGTGGCTATGAGTAATTCTTTGCGGACACGAGTAATTATTCGCGGACATTTCTCTCTTTTATATCTATCTCACTTCTCCCTCTCTGTATTTAACTGTGTTGCCGCGGTTATCTAAACAAGTATTAGTATTATTTGATAGAGTTAAAGAACACATTTCGGTGATCCACTATACCCTATTTCTTTCTTTTATTATGTCCATCTCCCTTTGGGTTGTTGCCACGACAGTTTGTGAAGAAAATAGTTATCGCCACTGAAAATTCTTGGTTCTCCTCAATTGGACTTTAGAAAACCTAACTTCCCATTTGGAAGTTTTAATTTGACCTATGTAACATATAAGCCTTCCTTTGTTGGTATCACAGTTTTGTAGTGGATTTTGCATGTAATTCCATTAGGCTCACAGTCGGGGACGTATTCAATGGGAAGATGATTATGAGTTGGACTGGCTGAAAATTCTAATGAGTCAAGAAGACTTCGGGTTGGTGCTGTGCAATGAGCCGTGCTGCACACATCCGAGTCGTAGGATTGTGCATCCGACGGCTCGGATCTCATATCGGCAACCAACGACTGAGAGTCGTTCATTGTCAAGATGAGATCTAAGCCATCAGATGCACGATCTGACGGCTTGGAAATGCGCAACACGGTATTGCGCACACCACTGCCAAACACATCCCCAGGAGTGCTATGACTTTGAATGTGTAAATCCAAGTACAGGTCATCGTGTAATAGTAATACTCTGTATAGTCCGATGTTGATTTACAAGAAAAGAAAAAGTAAATTGAAGGTGAAATTTGGGATAGAACTCAAGGGTTTTTTTCTTTTTTGGTCTTTCAATTAGGGAGATCCTTTACATCATGTATGAATTACAAATTACAAATCACATGACACTACATTAATTGGAGAATCCACGGAACCAAGCCTAACAATTTAACTAAATTAACAAGAAAGAAGCCCATCATATATGAGAGCGAAAGCGCAATTTTTATTTCTATTTTTGAAGAATTATATGACTAAGGTGCTATTGCACAAACTTGGTGCTGCTCTAGCTAGCACCGTAAACACTGCTTATTGGTGGACTTAAATTCCACCCCACTTTATCACCAGCAATTCCAAACAGCAATGATTCCACACTTAGAATGAATAGAAAGGTGTTAAAGTCATAGTGACTCCAAACAATAACGATTTCCCCTTTCTCGATGTTTTCTTGTCGAGTTCAATAAATCTTTTCCTTCGGTTGAAAAAAAAAAATGCATGGCTATACTAATGGAAAGGTGTTAAAGCACAAACTTTTTTCTTTAAACTGAAGAAGGTAATGTAACACACGCAAAACTACAAACTGACGCATGCACTAGAATGAAAATTAACTAAGCTTAACACTTCTGTGGGGAAAAAATCACAAGAAAAGGAAAAAAATAGTAAATCTAACAACTAACCATGATCTTCCTCTGGTGTAAAATGTGAATTACTAGGAAGTGATCCATGCACCAAAGCATGTTTTCCATGTCTTAGTACCATATGCAAGGAAATAGGTTGGTAACAGAGATTCCATGTCAATGGTTGGGTTCAGTGGGAGATCAATTGTACTAAATATGATGTTGAAGTTTGGGAGGATGTTCCTAGTTCTATAATTCATTTGGATAACGAAACCAGCTAGCTGCGTCGATCTATAGTTTTGGAAGTTCATTGGTGCGTTAATATATACTTGGTTGAAGACTTGAAGTCCATCTGATCACCTGGATATTTGTTGTCTTTTGTGTTTCACTAGCACTTTATCTCTCTTTCCGATAGAATGTGCATCAACATAGCGGGATGTCTGGGTTGTGGCGTGATGTATCAATTGCCTTGTAATATATTTTGGTTTGCATTAATTAGAAGATTACTGTGGCTTTGTCAAAGATAACATGTAATGAACTCCGTTATTTTGTTTCCATTAATTAATTGGAAGATTACTTTGGCTTTGTCAAATATATATCACATGTAATCAACTTTGTTATGTAAGTGTCACCAGACTTGTATCAAAATATTCTTCATTTTTGAAGAACTATTTAACTAAGATGATAGGGCACAAACTTGATGCTGCTCTAGCTAGCACCATAAACACTGCCTATTGGGCTATTGGGGGACTTAAATTCCACCCCCACTTTATCACCAGCAATTCCAAACAATTAATAATGATTTCACACTTAGCACGAAATTCATTCATTATTAACGCGTTGCTATACTAATGGAAAGGTGTTAAAGCGCACTCTTTTTCTCTCTTCAAAATGAAGCAGGTAATGTGACACTCAAAAAACTACAAACCGATGCATGCACGCACTAGAATAAATTAACTAAGCTTAACACTTCTAAGTGAAAAAATATCACAATAATGGAAAAAAAATAGTAAAACTAACAACTAACAGAGATTCCATGTCGATAGTCGGGTTCCGTTGGAGATTAATGGCACTACCAAACATGATATTAGAGTTTGGGAGGATCGATGTTCATAGTTCTATAATTCATCTGGATAACGAACCAGCTAGCTGCGTTAACCTTGGCGAAGCAGGTCGACGGATCGATTCTAAATTTATAAGGTTGAAGATGATGACTCAGCAGCCAGTACGGAGGATACGGATGCATTGGGGGTGAAAATGGTAGAGATTTCCAATAAGGAATTTGTGGAAGATGTCTCGGGATCCTCAGACTATGGGGTGTTAAGGAATGTGTTAATCCTCGGCTGGTCTGGAATGAGAATGTCGGGCTTGGCCTTATTGATGGAGTTGTTGGATCGGATCGGTCCACCATTATAAGCCTTATTGATGGAGTTGTTGGATCGGATCGGTCCATCATTATAAGGATTCTTCTCCCGGCCCAATACTATGGTTGAGCTCCCTGTCGATCGACTCGTTTGATATGGAATCCATGTGGGGACATTGATGATGTGGGTACAAAGGATTGAAGATCCAAAAGGAAAGGAAAAAAGAAGAGTTCGCCCAATATGAGGTGATGGGATTTTTCAGAAAATCAGGCAGGGGGAGGGGTAAAACGAAGAGACACAAACCAAAAGCTATTTTTTGATCTGCCGTGGCCACAATATCATTGTCTATTTCTTCCGATGGGATCGATAATAGGAATAGAATCATTCTAGATGAGACTCAAGCTGTATGGGTCATTGATATGATCACTTTAGGAATTGGATACGATGGCAATGAAGGGGAAGTGATTATAGTAGAATCGCTCAAATGAAGGAAATCGATGAAGAGCGATAGAAAGCCATGTTGGCCGCAAATTAATGGGTTTTTTTCATATGCTTTGAGGGAGTTAGTTTAGGGTGCTTTAGGCCCCGTTCAGATGGCAAGAGAGGATGGAATTAAAAACAAACTTTTTTTTTTAATTTTTGGTATGTTCAGTTAACAAGAAAATCGTGGAAATCACAAAAATATTTTTCCTACCAGGACTCACTTTCCTCCAAAATGCAGCAGGAATTTATTTTTCTGAGAAAACTTTCTCCCGCTAAAATGCACTTCCCTCCTCCCGCTAATATCACCTTTCCCAATCTATCTCCTCACCTTGGTAGTGAGTTGGCATTCAATTTATCTTTTCCTAAATAGTTTGTTTCTTGAACGTTTTTTTTTTTTCAAGAAAGAGCAAGATATTTTTTTCATCGTAGTGTACGCCGGATCTTTGGCATACTTTCTGGGGGTTGCTTCAATTATTTTTCCTCCCTTCTATAATCTGTTGGATATACCATTGGCTGTATCCCAGCTTGCTCCTTTCCCTCTGTTCCATAAACCACATAACACTGTTTAGAGTAGTGCAACATATGCTTAACGGTACGAGCACACCGCAGAATCCATAGCCTACTTAAACTACAGAATTAATAAGAGTAAACACAGGATCATCATAGCAAGCCGTAGCCTTAGTAAACTACATTTATTCAGGAAAGTTGCAAACTGAGACAACATTAAAAAAGCAGAATGGGAAATTACAGCATACTATACTGCAATAAGTCTATAACAAACAGCAGAAGCAATTGAAGCATCACGTAGATATTGCGTCAAGGAGCGTCTTCAACACCAACTATACCTCAGAAACCTAGGACAAGAAAAAAGTAATAATTAGATCAGACATATGCCGGACAGAATATGACGCAAAGCGTAAAAACAGACACATAGTTAAGAAGATATAGGGCATTTTGAAATTAGTTTTCTTGGGACTTATAACAAATAAGTGACTCATGATGCAATCCAAGGCAAACGAAAAAACCAAGTAAAAATTTGAATGAATGACCGATAAATTAACATTCTTTTCATTTATAACATCAAATGTCAGCTGTCTTGAACAGAATCCGTCTCCTTGTGCTGTAGCTAATGCTAGCATAGTTTTTTGTAAAGTATAGGCAAAAATATATAAACACCCCCTCAACTATTACTTTTTCTCATGGAGACCCCCTCACGTTTAAAAGCGCCCATATAGACCCCCTCAACTACTGAAAATGAAAAAAATGCTAACTCGTTCCATTAACGGAATGGAGAAAATGACTAAGATACCCTTTTTTTATAAGGCAAAAATACATAAACACTCCCTCAACTATCACTTTGTTCCATGGAGACCCCCTAATATTTATATTATACCCTTATTCTATCAGTCGTTCTAATCATTTTTTTCATTTTATGCAATTTCTTTTTTTCCTTACATCAATCATTTTAAAGAGAATCTTATGTATATAACAATAAAAAAATAGCATGAAAACCGTGGCGCGACGGCAGCAAGTGCCATGGTGGTTTTTTTTCTGATAAGAAATGAGAAGGGAAGAAGATGAGGGAAAGTAGAGAGGTGTGGGTGAAGAGAAGTCGAGGAGAATGGTGGTGGCAGTTGACGGCAGCTGCCACCACTACTACAATAAAGCATAACAATCACAGCTATTGGCAGTGATTGTTAGTTTTCTATCACACTCGTGCTACCGTAATAGATTTGAGTGTGATTGTAAGTCACACTTTTTTATCACTGTTATAAGCCGTGATTGAAAGATAGAAACAATCACACCCAAAAAGTGTGATCGTTTCTACCCAAAACCGAGATGGAAACTCACTGGCGTGTTCCATCTTGGGTTTTTTATCACACTTTTCTTGAAAAACCGTGATTATATGTAGATACAATCACCACCAAATACTGTGATCTTTCATGTATATAAAATGAGATGGAAAATAGTTAGGCATGATCTTTTTATGATTTTAGATCACGGTTTTCGTCTAAAAGCGTGATTAAATGTTCTTATCATCACAGTCTAGAAATGTGATTGAAAGATACATTTTTTTTTTTTTTGCTTTTAAAAAATGCCCGAATCTCTAACCAATAACAAATACACATAAAATATGTATTCAACCCGTAGCTATCTTCTCCAAAACAAAAGATTTTGCCATACAAAATATGCATAAATGAGATTGCATCTTGCCCAAAACATATCATAGATAGAAACATCATGCCAGAAAGCCTACTTTCAATATAAGATCAATCAAATTTCTGAAAATGCATAAAAAAATACAGAACAAAAGCTTCAACAAAAAAATGACAGAACACTTGAACCACAAGCATGAAGTTATGTCCTATGCTACAACGAATAGCACTTCGTCATTCTCTGAAGCCAATTTCAAGCACTTCGTCATTCTCAAAAGCCAATTTCAAGCACTTCGTCATTCTCAAAGCATGCCTAAATTAATCCAGCAGAAAACATATCTTTAGAACCAAACTTAGACATATATAAGATCAAGAACTCCAAGCAAAAAGTAGCAACATCAATTAGAGAACCAGCAGTACGCAAATAAAGCAGCAGGCTAATAGAGCACTTCACATCAACATCATGGCAACAACAAAATCAATGTGAAACACCAACAAGGACTACTCTAATCAGAACAAGATATGCCAATACCAAGACAAGTCCTTTAACTCCATTGTGCAGCTAAACATTGTACCTTTCAAATCCAACACCTCATTATACAGCTTCCTATTTTCAGCCAGGACATTATGGTAATTCTCAGCAGCATCAATTAGTCCCTTAAGCTTCACCCCTGTCCATGGTAGAGGCTTAAAACATGAAGAATGTCATGCCCATAACAAATGCACAAGCTTACGTAGTAGAAAAATCCAATTTTAAACTCAGTTAAGCACGCCTACCTAAAAGTGATTAAAATCTTCAGAGTAGACCTTTTGTGTCTTCAAAACTTTTCGCTTTATGATTCAAGAGGCCACCCTTAGATCCTAAGAAGTTCAGTGGAATGACTTCTAGTCACAAACTAAGCAAATAGGCAGTATTAAATAACAAAAGTGACAGCCGATGCAAACCTGAAACACTCCTGACTGAGAATCTAAAAAGCTCTTGTAGCTGAGTTCTTTCTTTCTCCATCTGTGTTGTAGATTTTGAAAACACCTCAAGTTCTTTAACTTTATTCCTTGAATTGATGAGTGGCTGCATCAGTTGCTGCACAATATATAAAACACAAGTTAACTACATCAAAGTTAGCCAAGCTAATACCACTTAAAACAAAACATGCTATCTGTCCTCCAAACAATTTTTAGTTTCATTTCCATACAGATAATAGGAAAACAATAATAAAAGAGTAGCTAACATTAGATCAATGGTATAAAAAGAAGTTAAAAGATTTTCAGTTTCATTTGTCTCCAGCGAACTCTACATGGAGAGAAGGATTCAGAGAGTAATGGAGTATCCATCTTAATGTAGCATTTAGTTTGCAGCAGAATAAATGGAATGGCCATTCTTACTTTGGCCTCTCAATGGAATGGCCTCTCACTTAAATTGGTGAATGATGATAACTTAAATGGCCTCAAAACCAACTCAAATAAGGGAAAACAAATTACAAGTGATAAAATGAGTCAGACCATCCAGGAAACAAAAAAACAAAAGACATCTAGAATTTCCATCTAATTGGAAATGGTTTCCGGCCCATTTTCAATATATGCAAGTAATGAAGATCATGGCAGAGAAAACAATGAAACAAGACCTATTGAGCCCCCATACTTGTTCTCGAATCTCAACTATGTTACCATGGCATAGAAACGTCCTAAGAGAAAATTCCAACAGGGGTCCTTTAATTTAGAGTTCCACTACATGCCAACAATGATGTGACACTAAAACAATCAAACAATAAAAAAAAATGTGGCTAATGAATGTCCATTCTTTTTCTAAATTACTTAGTCAAACCAAACACTCTTCCAAGTTTTGGTGATCATCTGCCCATGTCTTGATCAGTTAACGGACTTTAATCCCTCTCTAAAACAATGTTGGTGCAATAATTTTCACGAATGATAATTAAAGTGATGAATAATTATCGAACGGCCCTCGTACCAACTCAAATAGAGGAAACCAAATTACGAGTAATAAATCGAGTCATTAACCTTTAGTGACATCCCCTCAAGAATCTAAAGAAATCCTTCAATCTCTTCTTGTCCACCGACCATGCCAAACCTTCAATGCCAAAAGAAACAATCAATACACATGCTAAAAAACAAACAATGTACTTGTTTGAGAAAGAGAGGGAGGAACCTGAAGAGTTCATACAAGCATTTTGTATGAACTTTTGGCAAGTAAAGGGTGTGAGCAATAGAAATGACGGTTTGATGTTGGGGAATGTGGATGAGATGTGAGTACTCTTCTCACGCACATGGATTGTCAAACAATGGATGGCCAAAAAACAAACTAAAAGAGAACCAAAAAAACACCAAAGAAAAGGACGGAAATGAGTTCTCTGTTTCTCATGCACATGGATTACAAAACAAATTAAACCAAAACCTGTTCAAAGGAAATCAAACTTCAATAACATAAACTAGGACATTTTTTAATGCCCTTACTAGCACATATTTGTTCTTTACTCTAAAGACTCTTAAAGAAGTCTGACAATTGGTTCAAGGACAAATGAACACCACGTCAACACCCAAGAACATACTACATGAACAAGACAAAATTCGACTATGCAATTTCAAGAACACTAGCTCTTCCACCCCATCAAAAGCCCTCCAGTTGCATTCCCCTTAAAATCTACTTGCTTGATTAGTATCAAACCAAAAGGCAGCAAAACCAACCATTTTTCCTTTTCTTCCCCATTACAGCCCCCTCCACGATAACAAAGACAAAAAATCTATGTGCTCGATTAGTATTATTAGGCAGTATATTCTTCAAACACTAGTACTCGTCCTTAAAATAACAAACAAATACCAGTTAGATTTCTCTTAACAAGGATATGTCTTTTGGTAAATCCTTCAATCAATTTCAAACTTTCCTTAAAAAAGTGAAGGCAGAAATGATTCAACACAAGAAGGGTTATGCCCTAAATTACCCAAATTGGAAAGTTAAATGAAAGTAGCAAATCGAATCGCAAACAAGAATCTCCATGAATTGCCCAAAAAATTAGGTCAGTCATGAAAGACCTTTCGACATAACTGTTCTTCCACAATCTTATTTCAACCAAATCTGATAAAAACAGAATTAAGAAAGGGGAAAATCGATCACAAGCTAAAGGCAGAACCTTAAAAAATGGCGTCAAATTGCAATTGTGTGAAACCAAGCACGCTCCAACGAGGTCTGGTTCTTCTCCTTCACATCTTGAAATCGTTTCACTCTTTCCAGAAAGCCCCAATTTTCTAATTAAGGAATACGTAAAAAAATGCAATTTGTCCCTGTTTAGCATCCTAATTAAGGAATAAGTAAAAAAAAAACCACACACACACACCCAATAAGCACTGACTCGGTGGCCTCACCCACCGATGATGTTTTACTGTCCTTGTAGCCCACTAACGCTATGAACAGCCTAGGATTACCCTCGTCGTCCCAGGTGATTGTTCCATCGGTATAATCCATTGAAGAAATGAAAATCTATCCTCTAGTTTTGAAAAAATTCTGGAGAGTGAAAGTTATTCAGATCTGATAAGACAACACTGAAATAGATACAAATTGCATTTCTATAACGCAATAAAAATACACGAAAATCTTCATCTCCCATGTGATTTTCCATACCGATGATTAAATCAAAAGACATTTTGGAGAAGGATATTGGAGGAATACAAGAAATCACAGAGAGGGAGCGCACCGTTTCTTCCTTCACGGTGGTGGTGGAGAGAGAACAGGCGGCGGCAGCGGCGTGTGAGGATGGGGGCAAAGAGGCCGCGGCAGCGTGGGAGGATGAAGCTTCAACGAGTGGTGGAGAGAAACTAGGGCTTATTTTGAGCTAACGTGAAACGACGTCGTTTTGAGCACCCTTTCAATTACTTTTCCTTTTCCAAGCGCGCCTAAATGAGCCAAAAAATTCAGAAGTTCCCGAGTTTTTCCGTAGTCTTTTATCACGCCACAAAAGCGAGATCTTTTATCTCGCCCTTTTTTTGCACCAAAATTTTTTATCACGCCGCAAGAGTGAGGTCTTTCTTTTTTTATCTCACCGCACGAGCGAGGTCTTTGTCTCTCTCTTTTCCGCGGCTATTTCACGCTAAATTCTTCTGTCACACTGTAAGAGTGAGATCTTTTTTCTTTTATCTCGTCACAAGAGTGAGATCTATTATCTTGCTCTTTTCTGTGGCCAAACACCACTTTTTATCTCAGCTTTTGATTTAAACTGAGATAAAAAAGTTAGCTTACAATTTTTTATCACGCTTTCACTAAAAACCGTGATCTTTGTGAAACTCTTTAGTGTGGTATTTATCTATTATTGTAGTAGTCTGCACGTTGCATTTCCCATCTCTATTTTTTTAACTTTTCTTTAGAGAGTGTGTATGTATTGGAGAAGAGAAAAAAAGGTCACCAGAACCAGTGGTTAGTCGGTTAGGGTATAGAGAGAATAGCTTAGATGGAGAGGGAGAGATTACCTGTGATTGAGAGGGGGGAGAAGAATACAGTCCTTTTAAGTTGATTTTAATGGTTGAGATGGAGTGTGTTTTTTTTTTTTTTTAAATTGTGTAGGTGGAACCAGCCCCTATATATATATGAACCAAAGTTTCAGATCTGTTTGCTGATTTTGGGTTTTGATTGGAGGTTGTTTTGTAGTGGGAAGAAAGAGAAGGGTTAAAGGTGGTGTATGTATGTAATGCAACAAGGGTATTTTTGTCTGATTTATGGATGAGAGGGCTCATCACATATGGTTTAGAGACGAAAGGGTGTCACTTGGGTAACGGAAATTAGTTGAGGGGGTCTGTATGGGCACTTTTAAATGTGAGGGGTCTTTGTGAGAAAAAGTGA
The DNA here is from genome assembly GCA_019656275.1 of Rhododendron kiyosumense. NCBI lineage: Eukaryota > Viridiplantae > Streptophyta > Magnoliopsida > Ericales > Ericaceae > Rhododendron > Rhododendron kiyosumense. The sequence continues at coordinate 11,721 of BPLS01007770.1, forward strand.
TAGTTGAAGGGGTGTTTATGTACTTTCATCTAAAGTATAATGCAAGCATAGATAACACCTCTCTTCAACGTTATATTATAAACTGTGACCACCCATGTTAAGTAGAATTGTTGTGTTAGGCGTAATGTATGTAAGCATCTACGGAGAAAACCATTGTTAGCTGGACTAGTGAATAAATCTGATGTTTTCAGAGCAAAATGTATGATTTTTCTTAACTGAGTAAGAAAGTGTGGCCCTACCTACTCGTAATCACATTGCAATTCTAGATCTTCTACCTTCACTTACTGAACTTCCAAGAAGCATGTTCTTTGTCTTATGCAAACCGGTGAGAACCTTATTGATGTTCGGCCGATTTGTTGCTTGTTCTTGTGAACAGACGACTCCAACTTGAAGTAGTGAAATCAAGCACTCGTGAATTTTGTGACTGCTAAGAGAGCTCTGATTCCGAGCACTTCTAATACTTGTGCTTGCCTCTACCATTTGTCCTTGATGAATCAATGTTTGGTCGAAAATGCTCTCCACTGGTTCAGGCAGGGCTGTCTTAGCAAAGTTGTGGAGAGTCAAATTACCGGTAAACATGCTATCGGTAGGTCTTTTTCCGGTAACCATCTCCAATAAAAGGATGCCATAGCTATACACATCTCCGGATGTGGTTACCTCATTTCCCATGCCAAACTCTACAGTACTTTCATTAATTAGTAAATAAACTTATGACGATGCTTGGTCAGAAATATATCAAAGCATAGAAATGTGCCTTGTGTAGCTAGACAGCAGTTTACAACTATGTCAATAGATGTTTCATAAGACTTGT
>BPLS01007775.1:0-12297 GCA_019656275.1 Rhododendron kiyosumense
TTTATCACTCATTAGTGTCACACATCCGGCAGAAGTATAGAACATTTTAAAAAAAAAAAAAAACTATGGATACATACCCCTATGGGTGGATATCAAGTATCAAGTATTAGTTTGTTCATCAAATTATTTTTAAATTTAATGAACATCTTAGATTATTTTTTAGAGCACCGGAATAGACTCTACACACTTATTTGTGCACTGTAGATCAGTATTGGTAGTTGCGTTCAAAACTTTTAAGTAACAAACATCCACGATTTAACAATTTTGAAGATATAATCAAGTTTTAGGTGATTAGGTAAAATCTTCAAATTTTGACTCATTCTTCAATTTTTATTCCTTCCTAAGCAATTTTATTCCTTATTTCCTTTCCCTTGGTTCCCATTGACTTTCCTTCCCAAAATACTTGACTAACAGGTCTCTGTGTCCAACTGTATAGGTACTTATTATGGGTTTGTACAAAAAATGTACATACTCTATGCGTGTCAAATGCCTCGGATCTCACACAAATAAAGATGATTCAAGACGTTCTTTTCTAGAGAAAAATAATATTCACCCTTAAAAGTTCAATTCAATAAGACACCAGCAAGTGCTTGATAAAATATTTTCTCTTTAGTTGAGATTTCATAATCTAGAATTTGGATAAAATTTTGAACGAATTGATCAAGCACTTATTATTATTATTATCTGATTGAACTTATTTTTACATTATTAGTGAAAAATTTATTCTAGACAAAATGAATGTCTTGGATCATCTTTGTGAGACCCGCGATCAGCCCCACACGTGAAATCTATACATTTTCTCTACGAATCCATGGTACCCTTGCATGTTTTGATCTTTTTCTTGTTCCTATTCTCTTGTCATTTTATGTTGACTACAAGGAGTACTAATATTCTTAGTTTTCTTCACTACTTGATTTTTAAAACCTTCCCATCTTGTTCTCCTACATTTTTTTAACTAATCTCATCATGAGCTCATTAGCAGAAGAAGTAGATGACATGTGGTCAAGAATTTTAAAAAATTGATTTAAGTAATAGTGACTCAATTATTATGTAAAAAGAAAATTCTTATTGAGATAAATAAACATCTAAAATGGAATGAGTAATACTCCGATCCCTCCGTCCCAAATTGCTGAATCCATATAAAAAAAGACGTGTGATTTTAATATCAAAAAATAAAATACTTTCGCACATTATTTTTTGAACTTCTTTGTTCCATATTAAAGAGCTCTTGAAATACTTCAATTTTGTGTAAAAAAAAAAAAAACTTGAAAACATTGACGGTTTTGGTTTAAATTTCGAACTTGGAGCTGTCACCATCTCTCTGCAAAATCCGCCATGTTTGCGAAGCGATTGTTTCAGAAGGCGATCAATCACTCTCCGGTACGAAATTCACGAGCTTTGATTTTCTTCGTTTCGAACATTTCATTGCCATTTCATATCAAATTTGCATCACATTAATCTCTCCCGCTGTGTGTGTGTGCGTGTGTGCGCGTGTCTCAGTTGCATGACCTAGCTATCAATGGCTGCTTTCCATTGATGTATGGAACGGTCGATTAGTGTAGCTAATTACTGGTAATTTAGGGATTTGAACTACGTAATTGGAAGCTGAAATTTAGGATGAGATGCTTTGGGTTTAAATTCTAGAGCTAAGTTATATGTGCAATCCGTAAGTGCGATTTTTTTTTTTCTTTTTGGAGAAACGGGATTTCATTTCATTTCAAATGTTGAAATCCAGCTCGAATGATATTCATAGTACAATGGGATCGCCTTGAAGAGGGAGGGGGAAGGGATCACTATAATTCGAAGATGCAAACAATAAGCGCTAAGCCACAATCTGCTAATGCTGAATTAGCAAGTGCGATTTGAGGTGAAGTTTCAGATGAATGCGTTGATTAGAGAATCTACAGCTAATCTATGGGCGATAAACTGGTTTATATACGAAAGAACACAATTTTACTGGTTCTTATAGAGTTATAGAAACTTTTCTTTTCCTTTTTGTTAAGGGACAAATTTATTGGAAAGGCACCAAGGTCTTCCACCCATGAATAAAAGAAAGCGGAAAATCAAAAAGGCCAAATGGCCGACTACACCAAAACGAGACCAATCATTGCAAAAACTCCATATACCGCTTTAAAAGCATAATATGTCTAGGAATTGATTAGGGGTTGTGTTGCACTCCCTCGACTCCACACTAAACAAACCCCCAAATCTTCAAATTTGTTCACCAAAAATATACTTTGTTGACCTATGTGTATGTTGGCCGGCATTGGCATAGGCCCACCAAACAACTGCCAAGGGCCCCTAGTTTTGGAGCCAAATAGGGCCCCCAATTTAGTAAGTATAAGAAATATTTGTTACTCGAGATTTATCTCAAATGCTAAAACATGGCTCAGTGGTAGGAAAGAAGTCACCTGCTAGCGCCTTGATGCTCGCGTGTCTCTGGTTCAATTCTTAATGTCTACATTTTTTTGTAGGTATTAGGAGTATTTCATGTTAGAATTGAATTTATCCAGTTCGTAGCACTCCAAAGAACCTGTGCGTGCGTGCACGGTACCAATGCAATAGCTGCTTATACAATTGGCATAAAAAGCTGTATTTCAAACTAGAAGTTCCTCCTTATATTGCAACTACATGTTATTTCGTAATGGAAGCATCCAAGTCCAAACAAATTGGCAAGGAGTGGAGAGGCCGCCCAGGCTCATACTAGTTTTGGAAGAGAAAATTAACCGATGTGGGATAAACTCCAACACTCACCCGCACGTGCATCCCCTGACTCGCATGTGGAGAGGTAAACAAACAATCCATAATACTTGGATCGCAACAAACAATTGTGCACTTATGGCACAAACAAGGGGAACAAATTCTCCGAAACCCTAGCTCTGATACCATGTTAAAGCATCCAACTCCAAACTAGTTGGCAAGGAGTGGAGAGGCCGCCCAAGCTTATATACTAGTTTTGGAGGAGATAATTAACCAACGTGGGATAAACTTTAACAGATCATATTTTTGCGGATTATAAATCCTTATCCCGATAGAGGACCTAAATTACTAAATATAATACTTCCAAATGAATTTTTAGGAGTGGTACTTATTTTCACAAGTTATTTGTTTCAAATAACCTTGTAAGAGCATCCGCAATAGGAATAATCAAAACCAATAACCAAAATGTGCCACATCAACATTTGATTATCCATTTAGTTCATAATTAAACTTAACAACTTCTACCTCCACATTGGTTATTTTTGCATTCCAAACAAAATAAACCCCCATAATACACAATGCACATATGTCCAATCGCAAACGAGTTCTAATCACGCATTCGACCACACCAAATTATTCGTCTCGATGAGACGATTCCAATGTGGGGTGTTTTTGAATTATTGAGTTTTGAGTTTAGTTATTGAGTTTGATTATTGAGTTTTGATTATTGGTAAAAGTTGTTAAGTTTGATTATGGAATGAGTGAAATTTGGTTATTTGCTAAAAGACTTGTAACTTTGCTTCTTACAATGTGGGGTATTTTTTGAGCATTATTATTAAGTTTGCTTATTCACAATCATTTGCTTATTACAATGCGGATGCTCTAAGTACCCTTCCTCATTGTGTCATTGATAAGATAAATGTGATAAGAAATTCAAAATTGTCGTTATTATCACTTTCATAAACTTAAAACCTTTTATATTGAACTGTTAATATCCACCACCTGGGATGGTAGCCAAGATAGCAGTGGGTTACTCCCATTGGGTTTGGCTCTCATGTGGTCATGGGTTCGAGATGTGCTGACACCCCCTTGCTCCCGTTTGAATCCCATGATCGACCTATTGCCTTCTGCGGTCGTGCACCTATGGGTTCCAGGTCCAGAGTCCCTATGGCCATGCCTAGGGAAAGGGTCCATATTTCTTAAAAAAATGAAGGCCCCATTTTATAATTTTGCCTAGGGCCCCGAAAATCTCAGGGCTGGCCCTTATGTTGAAGATTAAATTTCTAGTTTTAAAGTTTGTGACTCCACCCACTCTCTAAATCATTCATTTACTAATTATCTCCTTTTCTCTGCATCAAATCCGAGAATAATGGAGGGCCCCATGGTCCCACCATTTGAAGAGCGAGGTTAATCGGAATATTTGAAGAGATAGAAATGCTCAGCAAACTGTTGCTCTCATTTGGTGTCTGGGATGGAGCAAGTTTTGTCTATCTGGCTCTTCATAATTTTTGAGAAATGCTTTTTGAAAAGCGGGGTTGGAGATGCTCTTAGTTATATATTTGCTTAATGTCTTTGGCTTTTGTTCATGTTTTATAGTTACCATCTTGTTCCGTTATCCGACTTTGAGGCCTTTCATTTTTTCTTTTACTCATGTGATTCTAACTGCTATTCAGTGGGGCATTAACGTTATATTTGCTTGCCATGCCCTCAATGTATGCCTTTTTCTTTTAAGTTGCTGTTTCGATCTGATATCTTGTCCTTTTCAGTTGGAACTATTCATATAGGGTTTTAACAGTTGGTTTTCACCATTTCTGCGTTGTCCAACTCTTGATTTGTTGTGGTGAAATATCTTTTCATGTCAGAATAATGTACATGGACCTGAGATGTTAGAGGACTTGGATATGCAAATAGCTATACATTATGGCATACCGTCTACGGCATCAGTTCTTGCATTTGACCCCATCCAGAGCCTACTGGCCATTGGGACACTGTAAGTACAAATCTTTATTGAGGAATTAGAGCTTGGATCGCAATATTTATTTTTAATTTAAATGCCAGATGGACAATAGTGTTTATATTGCTTTATTCAATTTTAATTTTTTTTCCTGGTCCTTTGCAGGGATGGTAGGATAAAAGTTATTGGTGGGGATAATATTGAAGGACTTCTGACTTCTACAAAGCAGTTGCCTTTTAAATACTTGGAGGTTTGTGATGATGAGTAAAAAGAAAACTGAATTCCCATGCTTTCAGATTGTTGCATTGTCTAGTTGGAGTATTGTTTTCTCAAGGGAGGCCAATAGTAGACCAAGGTCTAGATAAAAGTTGCTGTCTAACTTAGAACATGAACTTTGGAAATTTCAAATTGCATGCCCGGGTAAGGAAATGGCCCTGAGGAGATGTGAATGGAAAAACATTTGTCAGTGACTCATTGGAAATTAAACCTCTTGTATTTGATGAATCGGTTTTTGTGGAAAAAAACTTACAAACTAGTTCATCTTTAGACTAGGAGTATTATGTTCACTTCTTATATTGCAAGAGGACAAGCATGCTTGGAAAGTTTGCTATCCCATAAAATTAACTTGCTCAAAATGTTCTCCTCTCAAAGTAAATGCCAATCTTGGATAGCACATCTCATATGAGAATATATTTGTCGCAACAATGTACAACATCAAGCTCCAAGGCACCACCTTTAAGTTGAGACGAGGAGGATTTGGTCTTAGTGCTTATTGATGTGTTTGACAAATTAAGCTTCGCAATTGGGTTTTATACGTTGTTCTTTGATGCACTGTAACCACTCCTTTACTTCTGATGTCTGGATTTGCAATATCATGATAAATTGATGGACCATATACTAAGTGGGAACTGGTTGTGCATTTGGCTGTTAAAGTGTTAAGCTATTACCTAAGCTATTCCATTTATTTGCGACACATTTACGTTTTGAATTTTTAGCGAACACATTTAATCATCTTATTCTTTTGCAGTTTCTACAAAACCAAGGACTTTTAGTGAGTGTTTCTAATGACAATGACATTCAGGTACCTATCTTCTATCAACTGTTTAGTTTCTCTTGTGTAAAAATATGAAACAGTGATGTTGGTGACTAGGGCTGGAAACGAGCTGAACATTGGAGTGGTCAAGTTAGGCTCCGTGGGAACTAATTTGAACATTGAGCTTAGTTTGAGCTCAATTGAGCTTATATAAATGACCTAAACTCCATCTCGAGCTTGAAAGGCAAAATCAAGATATATTTAGTTCACATCAAAGACAAAAAAGAAGAGTATGAACAATATGGAAGAGAATTGCTTATAGTACCATCAAATTTCATCAACCAAATATGCAAATTTGCAAAAAAAAAATAAAACATTGAGCATAACCAACAAGATTTATATGAGTTGGATTTGGAGTTCATTGATTACTTGAAGTAAACCTTATCAACATAACCTTGTGTTCATGAGCTTATCTGACCCGAGCTAGGGTATACTCAGGGGCTTGATCAGTAAATGGGCCTAAAGTAGGAAAATGGAATTATGTGCTTCAATATGACCTCTTTCCCCCCGATGGAAAGCCCTTTCCAGATGGAGTAGTGCATCTCTGTCTTGAAAGCCCACCTAAGGGGGGATATTGGCACATTAATCAAACTGGAGGGAATACCTTCAGTTAGCCCTATATTGAATTTATGTTGGTATATGTATATTTTAACTTTTGTTGCCTTGGCGTGAGGTGCTTCTAAATTGTTTTGTCACCTACCTAACTTCTCCTATTTTATGGTGATGATAAGAGCATATCCTAACTGTTCAATGACCCTGACCCCCCTCCTCTCTCTCTCTCTCTCTCAGGTTTGGGATCTAGAGAGCAGGTGTATTACTTGCAGTCTACAATGGGAATCCAATATAACTGCTTTCTCTGTAATCTATGCCTCCCATTTCATGTACTTAAGACAATAACTTTATTTGTTACATTTTTTAACATGATCAGCTGACGTGGCTGCAGAAGGAAACAATGGTATATGCTCAATAAACCTTTTCTGCTATTGCAAAAACTCAGGTATATTGGAGATGAATATGGGAGGATGTCTGTACTGAAGTACCAAACTGAGGATGCAGGGCTTTTAAAATTGCCATATTATGTATCTCTGGATCATATAACAGGTACTGTTGCTTTATAGGGTCATTGTAAGTTGCTTCTCTTGTATTTCCAAATCCTAAAATTTTCAAGAATCTAATTTTCTTTGAGTTGCCAAACAGAAATTGACCACAATCTCCACAAAGTTCAAAGAAGCAAATGCATGTTCAAATCAACTATAACATCCATTCAACTTTATCCAGGGCTTCAGCTTATGTTAATTCAGTTGTAATGTTTTCCTCTGTATCTAGACCATATACTCCTAGTCCATACTCCATACAATTGGGCCTAGACTCCATACAGTTGTAATGTTTTCTTCTCTTCCCTATCTATTTGGCCCACTGGAAGGGCGTGTGTGTGTATGGGACTGTGGGCTCATAACGTCATCGTAACTGACAAGCTAGGTGAGTCAAGCCCAGCATTTTCCATTATGCATGGCAGTCAGTGGGGGCATATCTGCATGACATGATGATAGGTCAGCACTTCCAATCTACAATATGTGAAGACAAGATTTCTTAGGATTTCATTCTCCCAAAGTTTAACAGATTACTCAACTGTTCTAATATGCCAGAGACATAATTTAACGTGCCACATTTTAACAGATTGCTCAACTGTTTTAATATGCCAGTGACATAATTTTAATGCTGCTAGATTGCTACCAGCATATACCAAATAGCATCAGTACAGGAGCAAGTTGTATCTCTATCATGCAGAGGTTTAATGAATGCATAAAGTTAGTTATGGGCATTTGTTTTACTTTCTTGATGAGATCAACATCTTATAAATGTCACGTTTATCCTAGTCTGTAGTAGATAACTAAGGATTAAGAAAGATCCACTATATACAAGAAGCATAATAAATACAATACCCAGCTTTTGATCTTCTTGTGACCAGAATTGGCTCCAAGTCATATTAAATCCCACTTTGTTGTGTTATATACAGAAGCAGCTGACATTTCAATTCCTGACCACCAACCAATTGTTGGAATTCTTCCCCAGCCGTGTTCTTCTGGGCAGAGGCAAGATAAGAACAATGCTCAAAAAGTTTCATCTTTTGTTGTTCCTACTTATCTTTATCAGTGTTTATTTTTTTAATTTTTTAGCGAATATCTTGCTATAAGTCCTTGAAAGGGATAGGTTAGTAGTTATAACTTATAAGAAAAGTACACAACTTCAGACACTCAGGCATGGAGTGCATTCAGATGTGGAGTCATTTCTCTGTAAGTGGTGTCACTCTAAAGCCATTATGCAGAAGAAACCACACATGGAAGGCTGAGCGCTGTTCACTTTGTTGTGCTGTGATGGCTTAATCACATGGACCAAAAAATGACTTTTGCTTGTTGTTCCAACGAACTCTTACAAGTCCACAACAACTGAACTCTATGTTGCGATGGCTTATCTTGCTGGTCTTTTGCTCGTTGTTATTTGAAATATCTAAACTCTCTCTCTCTCTCTCTCTCTGCAGAGTCCTGATCGCATATGCTTGTGGTTTTCTTGTTCTGTGGGATGTTGTTGAAGCCCGGATTGTAGTTGCTAGTGGTGATAAGGTTCTTCAATTGAAAGATGGAGTAGTTGATTCTCCTAACCTTCCAGGTGATGCATCTGAACAACATTTGGAGGAGAAAGAGATAAGTGCACTTTGTTGGGCATCTTCCAGTGGCTCCATTCTGGCTGTGGGTTATATAGATGGAGATATACTGTTCTGGAAGACATCCAGTGCTGCCCCTAGTAAAGGCAAACAACCTGAAATATCAGCCAACGTTGTTAGGCTACAACTATCTTCTGCTGAGAGTAGGCTGCCTGTCATTGTCTTACACTGGTCTGCAAACAGTAATTCTCATAGTGATTGCGATGGCCAACTCTTCATCTATGGTGGTTGTGAGATAGGATCTGAAGAAGTTGTAACTGTGAGTCACCAAATCAATAGCTGTCATTCTATTCATGCTTGTTGCACTTCTCCTCTTTTAATTGTTCTGAGAATTACAATTGAAGGTATATTATGATTTGATTTCTTTAACGTTGGAGTTTCAACCTATTGGAAAGGAGGGAATTTTTCTTATGGCCATGTTCTGTAATTTGTGATTTAGAAGGTTGTTCCTCTTGTTCTAGTTCAGTCATTTTAGGTTATTGTCTCTGTTTGTCTGTTACAGGTTTTGAGTATTGAATGGTCATCTGGGATGGAGGCTTTAAGATGTGTTGGTCGAGTGGACCTCACACTTAATGGTTCCTTTGCTGACATGATTATTTTACCACCTGCTGGGACAAGGAAGAATAACAACTTTTCCCTATTGGTGTTGACAAATCCTGGACAACTGCATTTTTTTGATGATGCTAAATTTTCTACTTCAGTATGTCAGCTAGAGAAAAGAATGTCTGTCGCGGCAGTTGAATTTCCTATGGTTGTACCAACTTCTAATCAATACCTGACAGCTGCAAAACTCAGTATTTTACCCTCAGATGGAAACTCATGCAATGCTCTGTCAAAGGTAAAGCGTTTTCTAAACATGCGCAACGCCTCCATCTTTGATTATTTGTGATTGTTAAAGCATCCAACTCAAAGACAATTGGCAATGAGTGGAGAGGCTGCCCAGGCTCATATACTAGTTTTGGAGGAGATAATGAACCGATGTGGGGCAAACTTCAACAGTGATCATTAGTTTACTGATTTCTGTCCCATCATTCACTAAAAATGGTTTTTTATTAGATAGCGTCACTGATGAAATGTGATCCAAATTCGACGCCGGGTGGGGGCGCAAGGCGGCTGTTGACTGGAGGCATAGCTAACCAATCGTCCTTTACTGAGGGTAACAGGATTCAGAAACTGTATGTGGCAGGTTACCAAGATGGATCTGTTCGGCTATGGGATGCTACTTATCCAGTCCTAAGCCTTATTTATATTTTAGAAACTGAGGTCAGAATTTGATTTGTGTAGAGATATTTACATGGATGGACATTTATTGTGTTAGATTTGGATAGACAAGTTTTCTGGTCATATCAACGTGACAACGTGGTATTTTGCAGGTCAAAGGTATAAAAGTAGCTGGTTCAAGTGCTTCAGTGTCAAACATTGATTTCTGCCCTGTCACTCTAAGTTTAGCTGTCGGCAATGAATGTGGTCTGGTAAGAAATGCTTACCAATTAGATCCTTCTTTTTAGGGTGAGTTCTCATCATTTGTTTCTATTCTGTATTCCTTTTGAACATGTATAGGTTCATATGTATAATCTCAATGGCAGTTTGGATGAAACAAGCTTTCACTTCGTTACGGAAACAAAACGTGAAGGTGATTCTTAAATTCTATTCTTCTTTTATTTGTGAACTACTTATATTTCCTCTACAAGATGCTTTTTTCCATGGACTCAGCCCTAAAATAGGATTTCACAATTTGGGGGATAAGCCCTTTTCTTCCCCATCCTACTCTTTGGAAGTTGGAACCATTAATTCTTGGAATTGTAGTGATAATTGGACAATTCATATAGAAGTCTATTACAGATATTGAAAGTGGTAATTTGTATATAATTAATGTTGCACTTTCTGATAAAAAAAAATACGTACTTGCTCCTAGATGATAAGCATGAAAATAGTTAAGTTTCATGTCGAATGTCAGGATTACGAACATGATGACAGCTTGCAAGGACTGGAAGTTTGTTGGTTTCGTACAGAGGGTATATTTCGATGTACATAATTCCTCGCGGTTGTAATTGTCAGTCAACAAATAGCAAGTTGCAACTAATGCGGACAATAAAGTTAGCTTCCTGCGTAATGATTATATCCTTTTTGTTTAGATGGACTACTAAGAGACTGCAGTTTAAATAATAATGTTGAGATGCACATGTGGTAAGACTTTGTGAGAAAGAATTAGAAACAAAAAATTTCGCTGGAAGTGAGAGATTAGATCAAGGTGCTTTGGACATGTCTACTATAGATTAGTCGATGCGGCAGTTAGGAGATTGATATGTTTGGGGTAGATTATAGCAATAATGGGAGGGCTAGAGCAAAATTGATTCTATTGGTGGTAGTTCGAAGACACCCGTAGGCCCTAGGTTTCTTGGATATCACAGAACACGATGCTCTTGACAGAGGTCAATTGAGAAAACTAATTAATTGATTGGGACTTAAGGCTTGGTTTGGCATAGATGGGTAGTGATAGTTCATCTTAAACACAGAGGTTTATGAATGCCTATGTGTAAATAATTGTCATCAGCTATACTAGTTGATGGCATGTAAGCAAGCACCAAGGCTTCTGCTCTTTCTTCTTTTTTTCCTTGGAGGGAGGGAGGGAGGACTACATATATATTCGCCTTTGCACTTTGATATTTTGGTTGTTGGAGTAATTCTGCTGCATATATCCAGATGAACTGGTGAAAGTTCCATTATCTTGACATCATTCATGTTCATTGACAGTTCACAATTTGCCCCAAGGCGAAAGACAATGTTGTCAAGCTGTTTTTTGCCTTGTCAATTCTCCAGTTCAAGCATTAAAATTTACAAGTTGTGGATCCAAACTTGCTGTAGGTTATAATGGTGATCGTGTAAGTATAAGAGGCATCATTCTGCTAATGCATTTGTCTCTGCTTCCTTCCTTTTTCTTTCTTGATAGTGATTATGGATTCTGGTATCTCTATTTCAGGTTGCAGTGCTTGATACGAGGTCATTTTTGGTTTTGTTTTTAACAGACTGTTTGTCTGCCACTAGCTCGCCCATAATTTCAGTGGCCTGGACATCGTTTATTAGAAGCCCTAAGAACTCAGGACCCAAATCTCTAGACAAGTCCCAAGAGGAATTAATATTCATGCTAACAAAGGATGCAAAAGTTTATGTCATTGATGGTGTTACTGGTACCGTGATCAGCTCTCGTCCAGTCCACTTAAAAAAGCAGTCAACAGCAATTTCCATGTACATTATTGGCAAGTATGAGATGATGTCTAGCCAAAGTTGTGAGGTAAGTTTTGTGAATTCACTGTACTCAGAGGGCAATGCAGCAGTCTCTGGTTCATTGAATAAAAAGCAGCCACTGCAGGTGCCCAACAATGCCACCGGCATTGATGAGCCTTCTCGAGAAACTACTTCCAGTGAAAATTACTCATCAGAAAACGCACAGTTGACCGAAAGTTCAAAGGATTCAGTTGTTTTGCTTTGTTGTAAGGATACATTGAGCTTGTACCACACAAAGTCTGTAGTTCAGGTGAGTCCATTTCCTTCTTATTCTCACTCCCAAGTTAGCAATCTATGTGTGCAATGCTGAGATATTTTCTTTTAGGGGGAGAAAAAATCTATCCGCAAATTGAAACTTGCACAACCTTGTTGTTGGGCGGCAACTTTCAAGAAAGATGAGAAAGTTTGTGGCTTGGCATTACTCTATCAGACTGGAGATGTGGAAATCAGGTAAAATTCTAGTTTTTACATATTCATGCTGGACTCGTGCGCTCTCTCTCTCTCTCTCTCTCTCTCTCTCTCTCTCTCTCTCTCTCTCTCTAT
>BPLS01007778.1:0-12872 GCA_019656275.1 Rhododendron kiyosumense
TGCGGGCCGGTATCATTATAAGGGATGAATTTGGGATTTTCCAAGCAACCAGAGTAATTCATTATGGGAATTTGATGAGTCCAGCGGTGATAGAAGCTTTGGCAGCAAGGGATGGTCTTTTATTTGCGAGGGAACTGGGTTTAAGATATCTCCTGCAACTAGAAGGTGATTCACAGCAGATTATTAATCTTATCCAAAAGCAGGAAGAAGGCAACATAGAAGTTGGGGTGATCATTGCCGATGTGAACAAATTGAGGGATTCGTTTGATGGATCAAAAGTGAGTTTTGTTCGGAGAGTTGGCAATTCAGTGGCGCACTTAGTGGCCAAGAATGGTGGGAGAGGGAGTGGGATTCGTACTTGGGAATATTATCCACCCCCTTGGCTTTACTCCTCCCTTTATGAGGGTAAGGGCCCAAACTGATGTATTGATCGATTTCTTGATAATAATATTATCCTAATCTTTGACAAAAAAAAATACTGCCATCAATCTGATATTTTCCGTTGAGTTTGGTTGACAGACGTTATCAATTGGACCAATTTGGTACGAAAACTAAGGTCAAAAAAGTTGTAATTGATACTTAGAAAACGAAAATGAGACTAGAATAAAATTAGGAGGACCATTTATATAAATTTTCCTTCATATTTGATCATATTGCGTTAGTGCAAGTAATCTCCAAAAGAGCAATACTACTGTTCACTAGCACCAGCCATTTAAAGCTAGGTAAGGCGATGGCATTTCTTTGATCAAAGTTAATTGCAGAGTTCGATTTGACCTCACTAATCAGTGGTGGTCAGCGGTGCCTATGGGTGGGTAGTTGTACTGGCCATTAATATCAGGACGCCAGGGATGACTTTAGATTTTTGAAAATTGTTGATGCAATATTTTCAAAGTGCCTTTGACAATATATAACTATTTAAGAACTCCCGAGTCATAAGCACTATCACATTGTGCTCCGGATATCTTTTTCATCAAACATTGATGTGGTCTCTAGAAGCACTTAATAATCATTCATTTTTTACGCTTTATATTTTTTGACAATATAAGAGGTATTTTCACACTCAAATAAGATGAGACTAATCATTCATCTTTTACTGGGTAGTTATCGTGTGGTTACACTTGGCCGTTCAATTTCCTTATATAGTTCAAACATAAATGGGAAATCAAACCACACACGAAGATAAGTCTAGTAACCAGATCTCTCTCAATTGATCTCATAGCCTTATTTCTCTTCCTCATCCCATTGCTTCACGTCAAAGCCCTTGTCCTTGACACAACAATATCATCCCTTAGTCTTTCGAACACTATTAATGTTGCTGGCAACGAGACTGATTTCCATGCATTATAGGCCTTCAAATCTAATATTCTCCCAGAATATCAACATGCCTTGAACTCATGGAATGAGTCTCTCCATTTTTTTCACTGGGAAGGTGTCAAGTGTGGCCGCCTACACGAACGAGTCACAATTCTAAACCTCAGGTCTAGAGGTCTAATGGGCTTTTTGTCTCCTTATGTCGGAAACCTCAGCTTTCTCCGGGAGCGTAGCCTCAGAAACAACACTTTTACAGGTGAAATGCCAACTGAATTAGGTAATCTATTCAGGTTACAGAAATTGGATCTTGCACGTAACGGTTTTGAAGGAAACATTCCAACATGCCTATCTCGTTGCTCCAATCTTAGAGACCTTAGGGTTGGCAGAAACAAGCTAGTTGGAGAGTTCCTGAAAGAACTTGCTTATTCAATGCCTCGACTCATATCACTCTATCTCAATGAAAACAATTTGACCAAGCAGATTCCTCCGTCGATTAAGAATCTTACTTCTCTACTAAACTTTAGTGCCAATTCCAATCCATTTGGAGGAAGTATTCCAAATGCTTTTGGTCAATTGAAAAACCTAAAGTTCTTGGGATTGGGTGCAACTCAAATTTCAGGTAGCATCCATCCTTCTCCTTGTACAACCTAACGTCGCTAGTTGCGTTACGCATCGCTGATAATCAACTGTGGGGTAATCTTCTGCCGACATTGGGTTTCATGTTCCCTCACCTTCAGTTCCTTCAGCTACGGGGCAACCAATTTAATGGCCCAATTCCGCTTTCAATATCCAACTGTTCGCAGTTGGTAGATCTAGAAATGCAAAGAAACAATTTCATTGGAAAAGTAAGAAACGATTTCGGAAACTTGCAAAATCTCAATTTTATAAATCTAGGTCATAACAATTTTAAGACTAAGTGATTAGATGGACTTGCCTTTCTTATTTCTTTGACCAATTGTAGCGACTTGGAGATTGTAACTTTGGAGAATGGCCAATTTGGAGGGGTATTACCAGACTCTGTGGGCAGTCTATCAACCTCTCTCTCTTTCTTAGCACTAGGTGACTTCCAATTTCGGAAAACATTTATAATAATAATGTAGAGAAAAGATATATTTTCAAGCTTTCCAAATCTGGGGCCACGGCTACAAGGACTTTGTGGTTCTTCTCTCAGAAAATTGCTGGAAAGATTTTCAAAGGGGTTGAAAATTCCAAGGCCATTAAGTGACGTACGGCCCCACCAGCGACCAAAAATGTGGAAATTCTTATTTCTGGAAGCTCTATTATTATAACACTGCCAGCCTCGTTGGAACATTTCTGATTACAAGATCACCTATATACCGCCTTTTCATACTAAATTTTTTGGGTTTGGTTCGACAGTCTCAAAATAATACCAGCCTCTTTCGAACATTTCACTTATGCTTTGGTTTGCATAAGTGAAAACCTTATCACTCCTTCTGAAATTCGAAAATTATATAAAATCACCGCCCGGCTGCTTTAGGAGACAGAATGAGAACCGCTTGCAATCCACAGTAACCACGACGTGAGGCTGGAACAGAAGCGCAGCTTGTGCTAGAACAAAAGTTTTTTATATTAATAGTTTTTAGTTTTTTGTAGTTCGAAAAAGTGGCGTGCAAATTTTGGTTATCCAATTTTGATTATACTATTATGGATGTTACGGCCTAGAAATTTTATTTATCGCATTAATTATTTTGGCCATTTATTAATTGGAGGTTTTATGGTGTGGGTCCTAATTAAGCAATTTTCTTTTCTGCGCAATATAGTTACTATGTGTGTTATTATTTGTTCGAGGGTACAGGTATAATTCTTTATTTCTTTAGTTAGTCTATATTAGTTGGATTTATACGTAATTAACTAATTAGCTACAATTTAGGGGTATTGCGAGTTAGAGGGTAGTTTTACAAAGTTACGCTTAAAGTAGAAAACCACAACAGACTAGGGTTTTATACATAAGTAGATGAGGGTTTTGTTTTATATTAGAGACATCGTTCCGAGGGAAAAAGAAAAGAGCCAGCGCAGTCCCAGTCGGAGTTGAAGATTCGGAAGTGAGTTCCTCTGAGGTGAGTTTGGTATCTCTCGTTTCTTTCTTTTTTATTTTTTCGACCTCTATATAGATTTTACAGAAGGATCAAATACTTAAGTGGGAAATTATTTAAAGTGATTCATTGGGTTGTATTTGGCTGTGTGCGGTGGGTACGATTTGCGGTGATATGTGGCGGACTTGTAGTCGGTTGGAAACTGCCAAGGAATTGGACGTTTGCGAAGTAATTGTGATGTTAACAGTAGTAGAAAGAACCAAATAGATTTGGGCTTTGATCTTGTGTTGTAAGAACATGTGTCTTGTATTCAATTCATGTGTGGACGAAATTGTTAGTTTGGAAGAGAAAAAAAATGGCGGCATGGTTGTTCTTAGAGACAAAATAAATCTTTGGTTGTTCGTAGGTGGATTTTGTCGTGTCCACAGGTGGTTTAGGAATTAAGAAGGGGTTAAGTTAGGGTTATTGAATAATAGAGGTGTTCCTAATTTGTATCGTCAGTGATATATTTAAATTACTTAGTCATTCGAATGTTTTACTTTTACAGGATAGTCACACTTTGCGTGATTCGAGTTTCATTACTTTTTGGACCCAGGTGAGTAGTTAAGTATGATACGTATTTTCGAAAGATCCCTGTGTCCCTTAAAAGTATTTATTTTAGAAATTTGTTTAAAAGTTGTTCTCTAAATTGGCATGCGATGAATTTTCTGAGATCAATTGTTAATATTCTTTTTGGTGAGAACTTGGTGGATATTAATGGGAACATTTATTTCGGAAGTCCAGGGAACTTATTCCTTCTCGTGTTGGTGACCCTGGCCATTGGGGAAAAGACCGTGTTAGGCCGGTGACCCTAATGCTCAACGGCTTTCTTTCGCCGGATCGTCTTAGGGAAAAGTACCACGGGCTGCCAACCCTGGTGACTCTAAGTTCGATATTGGATCCGATTTTGTTGAGATTTATTTTGGCCATGGTACTGTTTGAATTTGGTTCCCCATTGTTGATGGAGTTATTGTTGTGATTACCACTAAGAATGTTCATTGGTTAAAGGCTTTATTGATTAATTTATTATTCTGCTGGACACCTCGTATGCCAAATTATGATTTATTGGTAAATTATCTTAATTCCCGCTTTCAACTTTATTTATTATACATACTTGCTATTCACTGAGCTCGTCAGCTGACGGATTTATTCCAACTTCTCTTTCAGGCAAGTTGGGGACTTAGACAAGGACTCTGGCGGCACCTCGGGGATTCTTTTGTTTGACCTCCTTAGGGTGTATCATCTTAGTTTTATTTTAATAAATTGCTTCCGCATTCAAAACAATTGTCAGATAATGATTTTTTTTATTATTGTTGGATTACTGGATATTGTTTGGTTCATGGGATGGTTGTACCCCATGTTTATGATTGAGACACATTTGGCTTTTGATTTGATTAATAACAAAAAAAAGGGATCTTTGATTTTCGGTTACTTTGATTTATTCAGGCTGCGTATTCCATGGATTAGCCTCATGGTTCATGGCCGGTCACTTCTCATTTTTGGGGTGTGACAATGGACATCTACATTGCTAACTTTATATAGCAACCCCTTAAATGGATAATCAAAATGTAATGTGGCAATTTTTGATTATCCAATTTCGGAAGCCTATGTTTTTATGAATTTTTAGACATGTCATTCTCTTCACATAAAACAATTAAAATATACCACTTAGCGTAAACAACTTAACTTTTTTATTATTATCGAAATCAGTATTGTTAAAATAGTTAGATTAGTACCACTTTTGGAGAGGGGTTGAACCCTGATCTCCTTTCTCCTAAGACCTAAGTGGACTCCCTGATCCCGTTGTCAAGGCTTTTTGGCGAAACAACTTGACAATTGCCATTTAGTATGTAATTCATTTAGTTTAGTGAAAACGCACCATCCCACAGAAATTAATTTTGGGTTAATAATTCCAAATATCCAACACCCCATGTGATTGGACTTGGATTGCCTGGACTTTCATGTTAGAAAAAATTGCTGAATAGATGTTCAACGGGTTTGAAAATTCATAGAATAACGGCCCCACCAGTGACCAGATTTGTGGTTAAACTTGGACCTTCATGTTAGTACATGTATTACATACAGTTCAAACATAATTGAGATCTCAAACCGCACATGAAGATGAGTACTCTATTAACCAAATCTCTCTCAGTACTTCATCTCCTAGCCATATTCCTCTAGCTCTCCCTCATCCTATTTCTTCAAATCACACACCAAGATGAGTCTCTTAACCAAATCTCTCTCTATTTCTCTCCTACCCTTATTTCTCTCTCTCTCATCCCATTGCTTCAATTCAAAGCCCTTGCCCTGCTTTAGCGACGAAATAAGCCAAGCTGCCCAATAAGTTGCTAGAGCAGAACATGCGAAACCCAATGAAAGAGTTGAAAATGGTGCTAGACCACAAGCACATCATGAGAGAGAAATTTGAAAAATCAGGATTCCTTGATTTTACTTAAAAACGCTAATAATATGAATGTGAATCACAAAATAATACTATCGGCAAAAACTATACAAGCAATCAAACCCACAACGCAGAGATATATGTGAAAAACCCCAGAATGGGTAAAAACCACGGGAATGAATCAAATCACTATAATCATTGTGCAGTTACAGATATACCTATCCAAACGAAGTAAATCCTTACAACGTTCTAAGTATCACCTGTCGAGTCACACGTACGCCGCACCTAGTGATCCTGATTGCCAAAAGTCTTGAGTCCACAAGCCCTCCAAAAAACCTAATCAAAATTCTCCTCTGGAATAGTTCTGAAGTAGAACTGATACTTTGATCTTTTGCTCCTGCCGCCGCCCATAGCCTTTTTCTTAGGGGGTGTTCGGACAAATAAGCCAAAGTGGCTTATTTTTTGTCCTTATTCAAATTTTTTTTGTATCACGTGACTTATTGTCAATTTTTTGGGGATTATTGCATCCTCACGACGAGAGAAATCTAAAAAGTAAAAAATTTTGACCGAAATTCAATTTTTTTTAAATAAAGACGAAACAAGTGGCTTATTGGCTTATTTTCATTTTTTTGTGGGTTTATTTGGCTTATTTTTGGAGGGAAAGCCAGTGACTTTTTTAGAAGAACAACCCCTTAATCGCCGTATATAAATATTCAGTATGTGGCTACTTCTCCTTGCCATCCCTTTTTCTCTTTTAAAAGGCTGTCTTGGAAACCTAGAAAAACAAGTCCATATATAGATTTTTTCACGTTTCTTTTTCATTTAAAAACAAAAAAACAAATTATGCCGATTGATAACCAGATTGATCCGTCCATCGATCCGTCTTCGCCAAAATTCGTCTTGCAAAAGGCGACCTCCTTTTTTATCCCGAACGCTCGCTCAATTACAAATAATAATGTTTCCTTTCCACTTCTAAAACAGACACTCTAAAAAATAATGAAATTTACAACTCGATATAAATATGTGTTTTGTTGTACGGAATTGCCAATACAAGGAAACTCCAGAATTTAGTCCTTACAAATTGAAACATCACAAAAACAAAACAACAACAACACGGCACTACCCACAGTGGTCTTTCTCAGTCAATTACAGAGCTGTAAGTTTTACGGAGCAAAATTTCAACCGTCCAAAAGTGTTCTGGACGATCCTGATTCGAAACAAACTATTACAGGTAATAGATATATATTACTAGTCAAAAGTTTAAAAACATATCTCAACCATTGATTACCAAAACGGATGACTAAAATTGCACCGTTCTGTGAATAACTTATTCACGGCTCCTCCGTGAATAAGTTATTCTCTTCTAAGAACCCTCAAAATGGTAAGAAACAAGTTGAGGATGTCAAGATACAGATGCCCATATGTACTCATCGTATGTGAATCTCTTGATCAGGTTATCAGTCTCGTAAACTATGTATCCTCAGCAAAATCACAGCGCTGATTCCACCATAAATCACAACTGAGGTGGACCCGAGAGGGAAGAACATCTGCACCACAGCATTACACCAACCACAGCCCCATCAGGTAAGTGATCCATGAGTGAGCAAGTATATCTTCTTGATTATACAGTGTTTGGTTGGACAAATTAAGAGGGAGTAAAATACTTCTGTTGAAAACATTTTCCATCCAAATGACTTGTCAACGAAGAGCAGGAGGGTACGGAGGGGCCTAAGGTTGTTGGGTACCTGTTATCTAAATTTCTGGTTTCTTTCCAATCAACGGGAAATTCTGTTTGTGAGTTACTGGAATGTGGATGTGAAAAGTGGAGTTTGGTTCCTTGCCGTATTTCAGAACTTCTTTAGAAACAAACAATGAAATGGGTGAAGTATGAGAGAAGATTAACAAAATGGACTTTATTAACCCTCAAAGTAGAAGAACAATCAATCGAGATGGTCGAGTGAACAATTACAAGTTAATTCTACTCCTAGAAAAGAAAAGATAAATGACTGATTGGCGTTATTTGTGTGTCTTTACAATGAGGCCTAAAAAGGCTATTTATAGGAAAACAAATATGTGCAGGAAATAACTTCCCAACTTCTTCAATACTCCTTATTCTCCTTTGCTTCCACTTGTCCAAATAACTTCCCACTAACATCAAAGTGTGTAGGATAATGACAAGTGTTCTTTTCAACTGCCAAGTGTATAGGACAATACCATGTGTCCTTTCAACTTCCAAGTAAATAGAGATACGCCAAGTGTCCTGCACATGTTATTAAAATACAAATACAAAAAATAATAATAAAATATGTTGCATTCCCATAATCGCCACCTTTCCGTCGATTATCGAAGGGCGGCAAAATATGGTAAAACAGTACCTTAAACTGCATTCAATTATGTGTGCCTTAAAAACTGCATTTCTCAACCCCACATAATTTAATTTCGCGTTGACCAGTCCAAATAGTTGTTGTTGTGTTGTTGTTGTTGATAAGTCCACATAGTACAAGTCTGCCACTAGGTATTTCTCTCACATGGAAAACACCCAAAAGAGACTGGAAAATATCAAGTTCGTAAATGATCAGTGAAACAACCTCTAACTAGTTCAAAAATAATTGAGAGCTCAAAAGCAGACATGAAGATGAGTCTAGGAACCAGATCTCTCTCGATGGATCTTCTAGTCCTAGCCTTATTTCTCTCCCTCATCCCATTGCTTCAAATCAAAGCCCTTGCCCTTGCCACAACAATATCATCCCTTAGTCTTTCAAACACTATTAACATTGCTGGCAACGAGACTGATTTCCATGCATTATTGGCCTTCAAGTCAAATATCTTCCAAGAATATCAACAGATCTTGAGCTCATGGAATGAATCTCTCCATTTCTGTCATTGGGAAGGTGTATAATGCGGTCGCCGACATGAAAGAGTCACCGCTATAAACCTCACATCAAAAGGTCTAATGGGTTCTCTATCTCCTTATATTGGGAACCTTAGTTTTCTCCAAGAGCTCAGATTCTTCAACAAAAATTTAATAGGTGAAATTCCAACGGAACTCGGTAATCTTTTCAGGTTAAAGATACTAAGTCTATCGATCAACAATTTCAAAGGAAAAATTCCAACAAGCATATCTCGTTGCTCCAATCTCAGGCACTTAAATGTAGCAAAAAACATGCTAGTTGGAGAGTTCCCAAAAGAACTCGGTTACTCAATGCCGAAACTCATATCACTCCACGTCCGTAGTAACAATTTGACTGGAGGGCTTCCTCCGTCGATTGGGAATCTTACTTCTCTGGTAAGCTTTGGTGTCGCTTACAATCAGATCGGAGGAAGTATCCCCAATGCTTTGGGTCAATTGAAAAATTTAAGAGAACTTTGGTTGGGTTTCAATCAAATTTCAGGTACCATCCCTCCTTCTTTTTACAACCTCTTGTTGCTAGTTACATTATCAATGCCTCAGGATCGATTTTGGGGTAGTCTTCTGCCGTCATTCGGTTTCATGTTCCCTCACCTTGAGGATCTTCAGCTATACGAAAACCAATTTAATGGTTCAATTCCACTTTCAATATCCAACTGTTCACAGTTGGCAACAATTTCAGTGGAAGCGTAAGAAATGATTTCAGAAACTTACAAAATCTCGACTGGATAACTCTAGGTCATAACAATTTTAAAGCTAAGGGATCTGATAGACTTGCCATTCTTAGTTCTTTGACCAATTGTAGCCATTTGAGAGTGGTAGTTATGGAGAATGGCCCATTCGTAGAGGTATTACCGGACTCTGTGGGCAATCTATCAACCTCTGTCTCTTACTTTGCACTAGGGCTAAACCAGTTGTACGGATCCATTCCTTCAACAATAGGAAACCTTGTGAATCTGACAACCTTAGCTCTGAATGATAACCTATTCACAGCCCCGATTCCCGCTAGCATAGGTTATCTTCATAAGTTGCGAGTGTTGGACTTTTCAAACAATAAAATTACAAGTAAAATTCCAAACTCTATCGGAAATTTGTCATTGCTTATTGATCTTTACTTTCAGCAAAATAGGCTTGAGGGGGCCATACCCTTGAATCTTGGCAACTGTCGAAATTTGTTGCTGCTGACACTTTCTGGTAATAACCTTAATGCTAGCATACTAGGAAAACTTTTCACAGTCTCCTCTTTGTCAATTAGATTGGATCTTGCTCGCAACCGTTTGTCTGGATCCTTGCCACTTGAGGTTGGAAACCTCCAACAATTAGTTGAAATTGATATCTCCGAGAATGATTTGTCTGGTGAAATTCCTTGGACTCTTGGAAGCTGTAGTAGCCTTGAAAACTTGTATTTGCAGCAAAATTCCTTTCAAGGATCTATTCCTTCAACAATGGAATCATTGCGAGGTATTCAAAATTTGGACCTTTCTCACAACAACTTATCCGGTCAAATTCCGAGATTCTTAGGGACTTTTTCCTTGAAGAATCTCAATTTGTCCTTCAACAACTTTGAAGGAGAGTTACCAATGAGTGGTGTCTTCACAAATGCAAGTGCAATATCTGTTGCTGGAAATTATAGGCTTTGTGGTGGCATTCCTGAACTACGACTAGCCCGATGCAGCATGAGAAAATTGAAAAACAAGATGTCACTTTTGCAGACCTTGGCAATCAC
This sequence comes from Rhododendron kiyosumense, assembly GCA_019656275.1. NCBI lineage: Eukaryota > Viridiplantae > Streptophyta > Magnoliopsida > Ericales > Ericaceae > Rhododendron > Rhododendron kiyosumense. The sequence goes on from BPLS01007778.1 coordinate 10,440, forward strand.
GATAGCTTCGATATTCATTGGAGTAACCGCAGTATCATATTTCATCATATGTTTGTTCAAGAAGAAAAGAAAGACCGAACCTAAAGTTTCGTTGCCGGTAACTATAGGCTTTGTGGTGGCATTTCCGAACTACGACTACCTCGGTGCACCACGAAAAAATCAGGAAATAGGAAGTTTCTTTCTTGGACCTTAGGAATCACGGTAGCTTCAATACTTGTTGGTGTAACCGTAGTGTTTTCTTTCATCATATGTTTGTTCAAGAAGAAAAGAAAGACCAAACCTACAGTTTCATTGTTGAAAGATTCATTCTTGAAATTCTCTTATGGAGAACTTGTCAAAGCAACTGAAGGTTTCTCTTCAACAAACATTCTTGGTTTTGGTAGTTTTGGTCGTGTGTATAAAGGTATTATTAACAAAAATGGGGAGTTAGTTGTTGCGGTCAAAGTACTTGACCTTCAAACTCGTGGCACTATCAAGAGTTTCATGGCAGAGTGCGAAGCTTTAAGAAATATTTGACACAGAAACTTGGTCTCGATCATAACTTCTTGTTCTAGTGTGGAATTTCAAGGGAATGAGTTTAAAGCTCTAGTTTACGAGTTCATGCCAAATAGAAGTCTAGATGATTGGTTGCATCCAATTCCAAAGGCAAGTAATGGGCAGCGTGAGTTCATGGGGCTCGATCTTGTGCAAAGAATAGACATTGCCATTGATGTGGCTTGCGCACTCGATTATCTTCACGACCAATGCGGAAGGCCGATTATTCATTGCGATTTAAAGCCAAGTAATATCCTTCTTGACAATGACATGGTTGCCCATGTTGGAGATTTCGGTCTAGCTAGATTCCATGCGGAACTCACAACTCCTAGTACAAGTAGTTCAACTGCAATGTGGGGAACCATTGGATATGCTGCTCCAGGTTAGAACATGCTCTTTATCCGTATTCTACTATATCTGCCTAGCTCTTCTAATTTAAAAATCACTGAATGTCAGCTCATTCAATAGAGACACCAAATAGGATGTGCTTAATGGTGATCTATAAATGGGTGACATTTATGATGTGTAATTTGTTTTGGTTATCTTAGAACAGATCCAAGTCAATTCTTTTCCGTTTACTAAAACAAGAAGGGTTTGACACCTAATCTAATAATTGAATGACAAAAGTGAAAATAAGTAGTTAGTGTAAATGGCCCATTTACATGTGACAAGACGCACATGATGTAATGTAAGCAAGTTTTCTCTTTCATTTCGTATCAATTTTGCTTTTCCGTAAAAAAAAAGAAAAAAGAAAGAAAGAAAAATCCTTCGGTTTTAATTTTGCATTTTGCTAATGGCAGAGTATGGTCTCGGAAGTGAGATGTCAACTAGTGGAGATATTTATAGTTATGGGATCTTATTGTTGGAGATGGTAACAAGGAGGAGACCTACGGACAAAATATTCGCGGCAGATTTTAATCTTCATAACTTTGCAAAGATTGCCTTTCCCCAACTTGTTACGGAGATTGTAGACCCCATGCTTTTAACCGAGGAGAAACATGGCAAACATATAATGGAATATCTGATCCCCATCGTAAAGATAGGACTGGCATGCTCCGCAGAGTCCCCTAAAGACCGAATGAGTATAAATATTGCACTCCAGGACCTTCATCTGGTCAAGAACAATATTTTGAAGGTTAGCAAATGAAGATCTTAGTCAATAATTTGTTAATTCGCCCTTCTATATATGGTGTTGAACACTTTTATCTGAGTGTGGCTTAAATCCTCTCCATTGTTTTGTCTTGCCAGCCCGACATCTATGGCTAGACAAAAATTGGAAGCAAGCAGGAATTCAATCACCTTGGCAATGCCCACCTTGCCCCTGCAGTATGTATGTATGGGACTAGAATCAATTTGCTCAATGGTGATTTTAATGTCAAATAATTAATGTTTTCATCTTCGACTGCACGAATCATATGTTGGGACCACATCACCAATATTTCAATTCATAAGTTAATTTCTAAGTATGTCTACGCGCAACTTCTCTCAGCCTTGTTTAAGCTGAGCAAATAATTTGCTGTGCCCGGAGAATTGAAGCTTTCTTATAGAAATTAGTAATGCTATATAGATAGGCATGCATGTACATGTAGGGAAATAAATTTTTGTGCTGTGAATACGGGTTCTTGCATGAGACTAGTTTTCTTGGTTAATTGACACTAAACTTCCTATTAAATAAATATAGGAGAGGGGGTAAATTGGAAGGAGGATTTGTTGGGATTGGGTACGGAGAGATTATCATCGTCGAAATAACTTTGATTTTGTCAGAGGAGATCAAAAGGAGTAGGAGACAAGATGATAATTACGTAACTGTAATTTTGATTTAGATGACCTATTTTATTGCGGATGGAATTTGAAGGAATAATTATAATGGGGCAACATGACATTGAGGATATTATGAAC
>BPLS01007779.1:0-12900 GCA_019656275.1 Rhododendron kiyosumense
CACTCTCAACCCATTACACAATATGAGCGGATTGGATCGGGTTACAAGTGGACAGATTTGGGCGAGTTAAGAAATATTAGTTGAAATTGCCACATCTAGCTAATACCAATGGACATTTTTTACTGCTATGTTTTGACAGACCGAACTAGACATGAGACGATTAAAAACCTGAGACCGCATTTCCGAAAGTTGAATATAACAAGAAGTGGACAAAGGGACTACGTACACACCCACCACTAATCGCACGAAAAGTGAGATAAAGGGCTTCGAAAAATGAGGTATTGATAATTTCCTCAGAACTATTTCCATCAAACTACTCATCATGTCATCTCATTATTGCTAAGACTCATCAAAGGAGACCTAAGAGTAAAAATCTGCAAGTGGGGAAAACACCATTCTGCAGATACTGCCATCACACTGTTGATGGCAAACAAGGAATATTATTTGGTTGAACCGAAACAAATCAATATTTTCGAAAGTGTTTTGGGCACAAATAGCTGTCATCTTCGAAACAGATTCTAGGGTGGTTTGGTGTGGTGCAGGGACATCCGGAATTCAAAGTCACAGAAAATGAAAACATATGATAGTGTTCGCCATCGATTTTAGACTGTTAACTAGAGTAACTTGCCCATAAGAAAAAAGGAGGAACAGCATCCAAGCTTTAATATACCATGCGGAAAACCAAAACAGAGGCAGCCTTGTGCTAACAACCACAAGTTTTCAGTAAATCTAGAGGCCAATTACCATGTGCGCTAGTTTGGCCTGAGGAATGGAGATCAAAACAAGAACAGTTTTCATCCTCATTGGAGACATGGGCTCCAGTAAACCTAATGAGAGAAGGCAAAATATTTTGTAAATGGCAGACGTAAGACAAATGAATAAAGTTCACTATTATTGATTCTCTATAGTAAGCTGCTGGCAGAGTATTTTCAAGTGCTTGCGTTTGTGGATAAAGTTTATAATAGACCCAAATATTCAGCAAAGAGAAGAGAATACCTGAGGCAAACACAAAATAAAGGATTACAAATGAGCTTCCATGCTTTCCAAAAAAACAGAAAAGGGCTTCCATGGCCAGGCCATTAGCTGCTTCAAAAACCAACACGAATACAACAAGAAGCAACCGGCTTCCAGGAAGTACAAAATGGGTCATCTGCAGTTCAGTCCGTTGTAGCCGTTATCAAAGGGATATGAGTAATTCAACTCTTTGAGTACTCAGGAGTTGGGGTAGAGCTGCAAAGGTAGATAAAGATCTGGCTCGAGAGATGCATCTTCTCAAACGTAAGAAGATTCTGCAAAAGTGAAGATGATGTGATAGGAAACGAACATGAAAGTCTAAAAATTCAACAATTTGCACAACAGTATGCATAACGTGCCAATGTGAAAATGTGTCATTTGGTAGATTTATATGTTTCAACTCACAATACAGTGCACTCACACATTAACATCATGGCATAATGTTGTGCAAATTGTAAGACCTAAACAAACAGAATTCTATCCTATTCTTTTCAAGCATGTTTTAATTTGTTAACTCCACAATAAACAACAAGAGGATGTGAAAGTTTCCGTTTTCTACTTCTGCTAAATAATAACTGAGCTGCTCTGTTAGTTTAAGCAGTATGAATCCATCTTACAACCTAAACTAATGACACTATATCGGATGCAAAAGAGGTGACGAAATGAATCTTAACTTCTCAGAGACGGTATTCTCACAATCCAATTAAAATTCAAAATACCAGTATGTTTTTATTTCTTAATCATTTTTATACTATTATTTTTCCACACCGAAATAAACAAAGGAACATGGTCGCCACCAGCTTTCTTCTATATGCCATCACCAGAAGTTTTCTCACCATTCAGTGAGGTAAGCAGAGTGAGGAGGACGAGAGCAGAACCCTCACCCGAGAGTTGCACTCTTTAGTGTCTCTGGTTCTACTTGCCATCAGAGGTTACGGCAGTAAGGCCCCTCTTCAACATTGAAAAGTAAGCATATTCTAGAACATTTCAATCTGTCTTCCCCAGATAAATGTGCATCTTCTTTTTCATAAACACCATTGCACTGCAACAAGCCATAGGCTGCCCTTCAAGCTTTCTAACTCCAGTTACTCCACATAAATAAGCCCCTAGCACTATTGGTTTGGGGCCATTCAACCAATAGTTAATGGCTTCAAGCTTTACATTTTCTTCATTGATGATTTAGTAAATGTTAAAGCATCCAACTCAAAGCAATTAAGAATGAGTGGAGAGGCTGCCCAGGCTTATATACTACTTTTGGAGGAGATAATTAACCGATGTGGGACGAACTCCAAGACTTCTCTGCATGTACGACCCCCGACTTGCACGTGGAGAGGTAAACAAAGTAAACAAACAATCCATTACACTTGTATCACAACAAACAACGGTGCACTTATGGCACAAACAAGGGCGAGAAAATTCTCCAAAACCCTAGCTCTGATACCAAGTTAAAGCATGCAACACAAAACCAATTGGCAATGAGGAGAGAGGCCGCCCAAGCTTATATACTACTTTTAGACGAGATAATTAACCAATGTGGGACAAATTCCAACAGTAAATTTACTTGTGTATCCCTTCTTCTACAAAAGGAGGTTTCCACCAACATTCTTGTCTTTTAAGTCCTTCATTGAGAAGCAATTCACTTATTGTCCTCAAATTCTAAGGATTGCTGCTGGTGGCGAATTTACTAGCTCAAAGTTTTTCAACTACATAAGCTATTCCATCAACTTGACTGTCCCCATACTAAATCCAGAATGGAGTAGTTGAGAGGATGGAGCAATTGAGAGGAAGTATAGGCACCTCACGAAAGCTACCATAGCATTTTTACAACAAACCTCTTTCCCTTTGCTTACTGGTTTGATGTTTTGGCATCTACTAATCCAATCAATGAAAAGTCAAGCTCCTCTTTCACTCAACAAATGCCTTTAGAAGTTTTATATCACCAACAACCTGATTACTAATTTGTAAGAGTGGTTGGTTGGGTGTTTTCCCTGGCTTAGACCCTTAAATACAAACAAGCCACTGAATACAAAATGTCTTCTATCATTTTGTGTTATATTTCCCCTCTCAGAGGTTATAACTGTCTAGACATTGCCACGGGAAGGTTTATGTGTCCAGCCATTTTGTTCCCAATGAGCAATGTCTTAAAACTTTTAGGTTTTTTGGGGTTATTTTCGCCTTTTTCTGAATTGATATGGATCAGAAAAGTAAAAAATGGAGCAAATCTGGAAAAAAAAATTCATTAATAACAAAAATAAGTCAAAAGTTTCAGCTTCTCTGTCTTTTCTAAGCTTTTTTCACATTTGGTTCATGTTTTTACTTTCTCAAGATGAACAATAGGCCATAAAATGTTCAACCAAAAACTCCAAAATGTTCACAAAAGAAAAAAAAAAGGTCAAAAGGTTAAGACATCTCAAACACATGCGGGATGTTCCCATCTTCTCCTTTTGACTTCAACTACATCTACTACTCCACCACGAGACAGAGCCAGCCGAGGCCACCCACCTCTGTTGTATGGAGGTAATCCTGAACAAGCACAACTAGTACCCGAGCACGTGGTACCGGGGACCACATGCTAAATGAAATGGATCGCACTGCCGATGAGAGCGGTGATCAGCGATAAGGAACCATGATATGATAAATCATTGGTCCAAGCATTCTACTCGGCAGTAAGAGGGCCGAACAGAGGAAGGACTCTTGTAAATGCAGCCTTAAGTGATAAGGCGGTACAAATAATCTAGAAGGCACCAGTACAGTTGTACACTGAAAAAGACTAGGATCCCACAAATATAGGATCTGCGTGAATCCCCTAGTGGAAGAAGGATATTTGGCTAGTAAAGGAAAAGAGTCCTAAAAGGCCTCGGGAAGCGATTCGATAAGGGAACGAGAATTCGACATAGCCTGGGTTTCCTATACGAAATAAGGAAACCTAGGGCAACGACGGTGCTTGGGCAACAAGCAAACAAGTGTCTATATAAACGAGGTAAACCTAGAGGCAAAAGGTATGCAATACGTTGCAATCACATTATTTTTCCTACTGTGCTGATGAGAGGCATAGGTGCACCCATCCCTATCTGTTTTGCATATTAGGGTTCCGATCAAGCAGCACAAATGGCCATTGCGTCCAGCGTGCTATTACAAGCACCATCAGTTTTTGCCCACCTACAACTGGCGCCATCTGTGGGAAACGAAAGAGTTCCCTTTGAAAAATGACCATGGTGGGAGCAGATTCAAAGACACCACTCGACCCAAAGAACCTGTTGGATGGAGGGAGAGACAAATCCCCGCCAGGCGCCCCGAGAAAGCCCGAAGCAGGACACGGGAAGAAGACAGCAAGCAAGGGGAACCCATTGACTGTTCACGATAGTTCTAAGAACAAAGATGGAAGGACGGCTACAGGGTCCACGCGGAGGGAGAAATCCCAGCGTAGGGAAGAATCTGCTGTGCACTCAAAAAGTGTTCATAACAGCGATGATATCCTCAATAAAAAGAGGCAAAAAATCAAGGAGTTTGCGTGCTTAATCAAGCAAAGAGAGCATGAGATTCGGGAAATAAAGCGGATCCGGAAGCACCCCAAAGACTCTGGACTTTCACGAAGAAATTCCAAGGGGAACAGTTGAGCCCTGGTGAAGTATAGGAAGGCTTCTTCATGAGGAAGTAGAAGCAGGAGTAAGAGTCGTACCCCAAAACAGAAAAGGGCTTCTTCACGAAAAAGGAAGAGCAGAAGCAGAAGCCGTACCCCCGAGCGAAGGAGGGCTTCTTCATGAAAACAAATGAGTCGGAGCCGGAGCCCCACCCCCGAGGAGGGAGGGACTAGGAAGCGCCATAGGGACAGGTACAAAAGACCTGACTCTGATTGGAAAAAGAACGGAGCTCACAATACCAGAAGACAAGAGGACGGGACTGTGACTGCACGGGAAGCAGCACGGAAAGCCCTTAGCAACATAGTTGCCTCTCCCTTCGCAAGGAGGTTGCAGGAAGCAAGGTTGCCGAGCAGGGTGAAGCACGACGCATGCGTTCTATATGAAACAAGTGCGAATCCCGTTATGAAACAAGTGCGGATCCCGTAGCTCACTTACAACATTACCAGCAAGCTGTGTTCATGAACGATGGGGATGACGCCATCATGTGCAAGATGTTCCCATCGAGTCAGGGGAAGGTAGCTTTGTCCTGGTTTCATAAACTGGGCCCGCACTCCATACGGGGATGGAGGCAATTAGCCGAAGAATTCACTCAGAAAAGCACCAAAAACCTTTGAGAACCTCTCCGCAATGAAGAAGGGAGAGAATGAGCCCATTAGGGACTATGCAAAGAAGTACCGAGAAACTTTCAACGAGATTGAAAGTTGCTGCGAGGAGTATGCAATAGCAATGTTCAAAACCAGATTGCCTGGTCGGGGAGAGTTGCGTCGATCATTAAACATGAGTCCGATGGACACGCTAGTAAAATTGATGGAGCAAATCAAACAACATGCCAGAATGGAGGATGACATTGGTCTGTCATTTTTGTACCAAAAATATAATTTATAAAATAGGGAATTAACTAATATTCTGAAGAATAGAGATCAAGTTCAAGATCGTCCACAGAGAGTAAAAAGCTGAGTTACGGTACTTTTAATTAATTTCTAATTTAATTCAGAAAGTAAAGAGAAGTTGGATTTTGATTTGGATTTGATTAAACTAAAATTTAACTAGAAAGCGATTAAAGGATTTTGAAACAAATTAGAGAAGGGACGAGGGTTTCCGATTCAGTCTCCCCTTGTAACATAATTGTTTCGAAACATAAGGTTCATATTCAACATTAAACCAGACCACCGTAGAGTAGCAATTCCTATCGATAGTCCCAAAAACATAATCAAGTTTCGTACTCCGTATAGGCTATCTTAACACGGCATGGATCGTCTCATTGAATTTAACCACGGCACGACCCGTCTCATGTTGTATAGTCTATCTCAAAGCCTATCTCGAAACATTCAAAACCATTGTATGACAATGCTTGAAACTATGGATACAAACACATTCGAATGTCAGAAAAATATTAAACTTCATAACAAGTTATGGATCGATCAAGTCATACAATCAAGTTGAATATAAAACCCTAGAAATCTAACAACTACGCTACTTGGAGAGACCTCCTCATCACCCTAGCCGAATAGTTTAGCCACTCATGGAGTTAGAACAAATAATCATGCAAGTATAAGACTCCATTGAAATAACAGTAAAAGATTAAACCCTAAAGCCTTTCGTCCTTTTCTGTTTCAGCCGTGAACACCGTGGCGTCGTCAAACTGCCATGCTCTTTGTTCTTGCGTGGTCCGCGTGGAAAAGAAGCTTTACGGCAGCCCCGTTCTTTGTTTTTTTGCGTTAGAAAAGTTGCGCCTTTAAACCCTATATCCTCCTTTTATATTGTAGCCCCGTAGTTAGTTCCCAATTCCATCGTTTATTTTTTTCCAAAAACAAATCATTAGTGGACACTCCTTTTTCTCTTGTTAACTGCCGAAATTTCTTCATATAATTGGTGGGCCCAATTATCATTGCATTTAGGAATTTGATCTAGTGCTTCTTGTTATCCATTATAATTTGGTCGTCTCTGGATCAATGGGATCGGGATCGGCATCGGCTTTGCGTTAAATATGATTTTGGGCTTTTAGCTCTAAATGTTAACCATCGGCTCCGAGAATCCTGAAACGCAATTAACAAGTATAAAATCCCAAGTAGCGTACTAAATAAACATAACAAGCCTAAGTTAGGGGACGTAAATAGGCATATTTATGCACCTATCAGACATACTTCGAGAGGATGGAAAAGATGTAGCTGAACAGGCAAAGGGGCCCGTGAGGAAGGCAAACAAACCAGAACCCAAGACGTATAGGGAAAGAAAGGAGTATGGGTAGGCTAAGAAAGAGCCATACAGGGATAGGCAAGCTCCTGATCCTAAGTCTTTCTTTTCAATAACCACGGTCTGGAAGGAACCAATCTATAGAATTCTTTATCGAATAAAGAATCGCCCCTACTTCAAGTGGCCCCCAAGATTAGAGGGAGACAAGGATGATAAGCGAGCTACGAGTCAACACTGTAGCTACCACAAAGATTGAGGTCGCATGACAGAGGACTGTGAGATGTTCAAAAGACACCTTGACGATCTGGTGGCTCAAGGATATCTCAAGGAGTTCATCCAAGAAGGACCCAAAGAGAATGGGAGAGCAATGGAGTTGGATTACGAGCAAAATCCAAAATGTGTGATCCACATGATACAAGGATTGGCCACACCTTATACGAGAAATGAGGGGAGGCTACTCCAGAGGCAAGTTAAGCACGACCAATAAGTCATGCATCTGGGAAAGAAGAGAGGACGTGAAGGCGAAGTATGCGATGAAGGCATAGTCTTCACAGAAGAGGACCTGGGAGGGGTCTAGGTGCTGCACAATGATGCCTTGGTCATAACCCTACGAATTGGGGAGTAAGACATTGAAAGAATCCTGGTGGACTCAAAAAGTTGTAAGTTCTGTACTACGATGCGTTTAAAAAACTAGGACTGACACAGGCGGATCTGGTACAATCGATAACCCCTTTGGTCGAATTTGGTGCGGGAGCAATTTGGCCATTAGGGAAAGTAGCGTTGCCTGTTCAGGCAAGAACAGTAGTGTTACAAACCAACTTCCTAGTGATAGATGTTCCGTCCTCCTATAATGCGATTATGGAAAGAACTTGGCTGCACAAGATGAGGGCGGCTTCCTCTACTTATCACCAGATGGTGAAATTTCTTGGATCTAATGGAGTTGAGAAAATCAGGGGCAACCAGAAGGTGGCACAGCAGTGCCTTATATCCATTATCAAGAATGCCCCAAAAGCCCACCTAGGCCGTGGAGGTTCCAGATCAACCTACCATCGAGGATGTCAAAGGCAACCCTGCCGAGAAAGTGGTGAAAGGTTTAAAGAAAGTACAAATCAACGAGACTGATCCAGAGAGGTATTTTCTAATTGGAGAAACACTAGGAAAGGACAAGGAAGCCGAATTGGTAGGGTTCTTGAAGGAGCATGTAGATGTGTTTGCATGGGTTCCCGAGGAGATGCCCGGGGTAGACACAAACGTGATTTGTCACCACTTAAATGTGGATCCCCAACATAAACCCGTAATTCAGAAGAAGAGGAGATCGGGCGTATAGTACGTGAAAGCTGTCATCGAGGAGGTCGATCGTTTATTGGAAGCCAAGGCTATACATAAGGTTTACTACCCGGACTGGTTATCTAATACGGTAGTCATGAAAAAGAAGAATGAGAAGTGGCGTGTCTGCATAGATTTCATGAACTTAAACAAAGCTTGCCCTAAAGACAGCTTTCCACTATAAAAGATAGACCAGTTGGTTGATGTAACCGCTGGCTATGGAAGGATGAGTTTCCTTGACGCATATCGGAGATATCACCAGATTGCTATGTTTGGGACCAATCAGGAGAAGACCTCCTTCATTACACCAAGGGGACTGTATTGTCACAGCTTTATGCCTGTTGGTTTAAGAAATGCCGGAGCAACATACCAGAGGTTGGCAACGATTATGCTTAAAAAGTTGCTCAGCAAGACTATGGAGGTGTACATAGACGACATAGTGGTCAAAAGCAAAGAGAAACAAAACCACATAGCCGATTCGAAAGAAGCATTTGAGATCCTAAGAAACTACAAGTTAAAACTCAAACGCCTTGAAGTGCGCATTTGGAGTTAGTTCTGGAAAATTCTTAGGCCACCTCGTAACCATAAGAGGGATAGAGGGGAACCCTAATCAGATAACAGCCTTACAAAGGCTACAAAGCCCAAGGACCACTAAAGAAGTTCAAAGGTTGACTGGGATGGCAGCAGCCTTGAACAAATTTATAAGCCAGTCAAGTGACAAGTGCAGACACTTTCTCCAATTACTAAAAAAGAGGGAAGGGTATGAATGGGGAGCAGAGTGCAAGCAAGTCTTTCAAGACTTGAAGTACTTGCAGCGGCACCACTTTGTCAACTTCAGAACCGGGTGAGTCCTTGATTTTGTATTTAGCAGTCTCTGAACATGCAGTAAGTGCAGTATTACTATGGAATAAGGGGCCCGAACAAATCCCTATCTACTACGTGAGCAAGACATTGGACGCGGAAACGAGATATCTGCCCCCGGAGAAGCTGGTCTTGGCATTAAGGACAACGGCAAGGAAGTTGCCACATTACTTCCAGAGTCATAAGATAGTGGTATACATACACAGAATACCTGTTGAAGTCACTATTACGAAAAGCAAATTTCTCGGAAAGGATATCGACCTGGTCGGTAGAGTTAAGTCAATACGATATTGACTATCAACCGCGCACCGCGATTAAAAGGCAAGTGTTGACTCAGTTTGTTGCAGAGTTCTCTCCTGCAGTGGCTCTCCAGCCTCCTACGAGAAATGGGCTGGCACTTAAGCTTCCCACCAAGAAAAACGAAGCACCAGCCGAACTGAGCCGAACTGGACCTCTGGAATGGAAGTTGTTCATGGATGGTTCAGCATTAGGGATTGGGGTTGTGCTCTTTCTTCCTGAAGGAGTAATGCTATAGTTCGACCGGGCTTCAGCGCGTCAAACAATGTAACAGAATATGAAGCACTCTTAGCGGGCCTAAGGAGTGCGAAGACTCTAAAAGTCAGAAGGATAAGGGTATACTATGATTCACAACTTGTGGTGAATCAATTGTCCGGGGAATATGTGGCATGGAACGAAAAGATGGCAGCCTTTGTGAAGGCCGCCAAGGATCTACTTGATACTTTCGAAAAGGTTTATGTTGAGTAGATAAGTTCTGGTTGGAATGCCCATGAAGATTCATTGGCTTGGTTGGCCGCAGCTATTCCAACTGAGTTCAAGAGAAGGGTAGCGGTGGACTACCTTAGTGAGCCTAGCATTGGAAGAAGCATAGAGTTGGTCTTGGACGTGAACCAAGAACTAAGTTGGATGGATCCAATTATGGAGTTCCTACGAGATGGGACACTCCCCTTTGACAAAGAGGAGGCTCACAAGATAGACAAAAACTGCACAGATTTGGCTGTCTCAAGAAAGAAAGCTATATAGGAAGTCCTTTACAAGCCCGTATTTGCTTTGTGTACATCCCGAGATGGTGCAGAAATTCCTCCACAAGATCCATGAGGGAACCTGCGGAAGCATGCTGGGGGCAGATCCATTGCCCACTGAGCAAAACCCAAGGGTTCTGGTGGCCGCACATGCAAGAGGATGCGAAGGTGTATGTCAAGATATGTGAGAAGTGCCAGAAGTTCTCACCCATGATCCGAACACTAGCCGAGGATCTTGTGCCTTTGACAAGTCCTTGGCCATTTGCACAGTGGGGACTGGACATCGTGGGTCCACTCCACAAGGCAATTGGGAACAGAAAGTTGCAACAGACTATTTCATGAAATGGATTGAGGCAGAGCTATTGGCTAAGATTACGGAACCTATGGTGGAAAGGTTTGTCCAGAAAAGCATTATCACAAGGTTTGGGTCCCCTACTCTTTGATCACTAATAATTAGGCGCAATTCAAGAAGAAGTTCAAAGCTTTCTATTCCCAGTATGGGATAAGAATCTACTACTCCACCCCAACCTATCCTCAGAGCAATGGGCAGGCAGAAGCATCAAACAAAACCATTCTTGATGGAATCAAGAAGAGGTTGGACAAAAAAAAAGAGCAAGTGGCCCGATGAGTTACCACTGGTCCTATGGGCGCACCGAACCACGCCTAGAAGGTCTACGGGAGAGACCCCCTATTCATTAGCATATGGCACAGAGGCTATTATACCACTCGAGGTTGGTTTGCTGACAAATAGGACTGCTATGGTTGAAAGCGAGGGCAATGATAGGGCCCTGGAAATTGAGTTGGATCTTGCCGAGGAATGACGAGAGCGGGCCTTGGTGCATTTGGCCTCTTATCAGGAGCAGCTCATGAAGAGCTTCAATAAACATGTTCACCCACGAGAGTTCAGTGTTAGGGGACCTGGTGCTATGAAAGGTGCTCGGTAACACCAAAGTGAAAAACGAGGGCAAGTTGGGGGCCAACTGGGAAGGCCCATATCAAGTAACTGAGATTGTGGGCATAGAGGCTTATCGGTTGGCGGACCTGGATGGGAACCCAATGCCAAGGCCTTGGACTTGGAATGTCCACAATTTGAGAAAATTCTTTGTTTAAAAGACTTTAGTTTATCTTCATTCTATTTTAGGATGTAAATCATGATTGTGTGGGAATTATGAATACAATTCCCTTGTTTTTTTTTTATATATATTTTGTAGTTGCAAGGGGTACGTGTAACGCCCCCTTGAGTTCAGAATAATGAATAAAATTCCACTTTGGCAGTGAATTATGAATTTTCAGGAATTTTTTATCTTTTTCTTCGTGGTTCTATTTTATCCTGTGTCTATACGAATACGAAGCTAGAATACCCTAACACTCTTTCTTCCTTCGTATTGGGGAGCAGAGAATGGGCACATATACCTTGGCGTGTATGACAAACGCACAAATTAGCTAAGTATGAGAAACTTAGATTTGTCCAATTGTGAAAAACTTGAGTGCATATGAATACATGCACAAAATCTCTAAGTCCGAAGAACTTAGAAGCATACAAACAAATGCACAAACAAAGTATGAGAAAACTTAAAAGCGCACGAACACATGCCAAACTATCTAAGTACGAGGAAACTTAGAAGCATACAAACAAACCAAATCGGCCAAGTATGGGAAACTTTGATTTGGTCCAAGCATGAAAAACTTGGGTGCATATGAACACATGCACAAAGTTGTAAACAATTGAAACTACTTAGGCACGCAGAAGTTGTCTAATTATGAAATTTTAAGAGCGTACGAGCATATGCACAGATTTACCTCAAATTGACTAAGCATGAACACACTTGGGGATTTTCGTATGAGCCTACAATATATGTCTTTGGTATGAATGCCACACATATCAATACTGCCAACTATGAAACACTTGTATACATAATACAACTGTGAAGTTGGAGCAACGAACAGTGCTTAAACAGAAGTTAAGACCTCGCAAGGATGCAAAAAAATTTACCAAGCTGCAAAGGGCCATCAAATAGGGTTAAACGCCATGAAGGGCTCAAAAACGTGTGTTTAAGAATGTATTAGTGCCACGTAGGGTATAATCGGTGGTCACGCAGGACTTGCAAGTTGGTAGAGTAATGTTCTAGGATGAGAGATGTTTTTTCTTACCTATCCCTCTAGGGTCAGGTCTTGAATAGGTGCAGGAGTGGCCTGGACGGTGTTGACCTCCACAACAGTGCTGTCAACATTGTTTCCACCACTAGCTTCCTTTTGGCCAGGGCTGGGAACATTTTCACCTTCTTGCATGGCGTCGTCAGTAGATTGCATGGGTGTCCGATGTTTAGCTCCTCGTCTGGGCTGTCCTCCTCTTCAGCAAAATCCTCCTCAAGCATAGCCATAGTGCTCGGTAGATCGTTCTCAGCCTAGAGCAGGGACGTCTCTGAAACACAACACGCGGCCCAAGCAGTAGCCCAAACTTCATCTTGTATTGTAGGCATCTGGGCCTTGTAGTTCTCCGTAGTAGGGTTGATCCCTTCATTATAACCTTGTTGATATGCAGACTTGGACTTGGCCTTGCTCGTCTCTAGTTCTGTGAATGCTTGCTTGAGGCTATCTTCGATACCATCCAATTTGGACTTTAGGTCCTCCGCAGCAGTACGAGCTTGGTTCTTTTCCCTTTCGAGCTTGGTGATGGAGTGTTGCAGTTTGCGTTCTCACTCGCAAGCTTTGCGCGTTGGGGCTCAGCTTAGCCCCCACCATCTTTTGCATTGCCTGATAAAGGAGGGGATCAGTAACTGTGAAATTGTAGAGAGAGAAAGAGGCGTAGAATGAAACCCTCAAAA
>BPLS01007780.1:0-11968 GCA_019656275.1 Rhododendron kiyosumense
GAGAGAGAGAGAGAGAGAGAGAGAGAGAGAGAGAGAGAGTGCGCGTGCGCGCGAGTCCAGCATAAATATGTAAAAACTAGAATTTTACCTGATTTCCACATCTCCAGTCTGATAGAGTAATGCCAAGCCACAAACTTTCTCATCTTTCTTGAAAGTTGCCGCCCAACAACAAGGTTGTGCAAGTTTCAATTTGCGGATAGATTTTTTCTCCCCCTTAAATAAAATATCTCAGCATTGCACACATAGATTGCTAACTTGGGAGTGAGAATAAGAAGGAAATGGACTCACCTGAACTACAGACTTTGTGTGGTACAAGCTCAATGTATCCTTACAACAAAGCAAAACAACTGAATCCTTTGAACTTTCCGTCAACTGTGCGTTTTCTGATGAGTAATTTTCACTGGAAGTAGTTTCTCGAGAAGGCTCATCAATGCCGGTGGCATTGTTGGGCACCTGCAGTGGCTGCTTTTTATTCAATGAACCAGAGACTGCTGCATTGCCCTCTGAGTACAGTGGATTCACAAAACTTACCTCACAACTTTGGCTAGACATCATCTCATACTTGCCAATAATGTACATGGAAATTGCTGTTGACTGCTTTTTTAAGTGGACTGGACGAGAGCTGATCACGGTACCAGTAACACCATCAATGACGTAAACTTTTGCATCCTTTGTTAGCATGAATATTAATTCCTCTTGGGACTTGTCTAGAGATTTGGGTCCTGAGTTCTTAGGGCTTCTAATAAACGATGTCCAGGCCACTGAAATTATGGGCGAGCTAGTGGCAGACAAACAGTCTGTTAAAAACAAAACCGAAAATGACCTCGTATCAAGCACTGCAACCTGAAATAGAGATACCAGAATCCATAATCACTATCAAGAAAGAAAAAGGAAGGAAGCAGAGACAAATGCATTAGCAGAATGATGCCTTTTATACTTACACGATCACCATTATAACCTACAGCAAGTTTGGATCCACAACTTGTAAATTTTAATGCTTGAACTGGAGAATTGACAAGGCAAAAAACAGCTTGACAACAATGTCTTTCGCCTTGGGGCAAATTGTGAACTGTCAATGAACATGAATGATGTCAAGTTAATGGAACTTTCACCAGTTCATCTGGATATATGCAGCAGAATTACTCCAACAACCAAAATATCAAAGTGCAAAGGCGAATATATATGTAGTCCTCCCTCCCTCCTTCCAAGGAAAAAAAGAAGAAAGAGCAGAAGCCTTGGTGCTTGCTTACATGCCATCAACTAGTATAGCTGATGACAATTATTTACACATAGGCATTCATAAACCTCTGTGTTTAAGATGAACTATCACTACCCATCTATGCCAAACCAAGCCTTAAGTCCCAATCAATTAATTAGTTTTCTCCATTGACCTCTGTCAAGAGCATCGTGTTCCGTGATATCCAAGAAACCTAGGGCCTATGGGTGTCTTCGAACTACCACCAATAGAATCAATTTTGCTCTAGCCCTCCCATTATTGCTATAATCTACCCCAAACATATCAATCTCCTAACTGCCGCATCGACTAATCTATAGTAGACATGTCCAAAGCACCTTGATCTAATCTCTCACTTCCAGCGAAAATTTTTGTTTCTAATTCTTTCTCACAAAGTCTTACCACATGTGCATCTCAACATTATTATTTAAACCACAGTCTCTTAGTAGTCCATCTAAACAAAAAGGCTATAATCATTACACAGGAAGCTAACTTTATTGTCCGCATTAGTTGCAACTTGCTATTTGTTGACTGACAATTACAAACGCGAGGAATTATGTACACCGAAATATACCCTCTGTATGAAACCAACAAACTTCCAGTCCTTACAAGCTGTCATCATGTTCGTAATCCTGACATTCGACATGAAACTTAACTATTTTCATGCTTATCATCTAGGAGCAAGTACGTATTTTTTTTATCAGAAAGTGCAACATTAATTATATACAAATTACGACTTTCAATATCTGTAATAGACTTCTATATGAATTGTCCAATTATCAGTACAATTCCAAGAATTAATGGTTCCAACTTCCAAAGAGTAGGATGGGGAAGAAAAGGGCTTATCCCCCAAATTGTGAAATCCTATTTTAGGGCTGAGTCCATGGAAAAAAGCATCTTGTAGAGGAAATATAAGTAGTTCACAAATAAAAGAAGAATAGAATTTAAGAATCACCTTCACATTTTGTTTCCGTAATGAAGTGAAAGCTTGTTTCATCCAAACCGCCATTGAGATTATACATATGAACCTATACATGTTCAAAAGGAATACAGAATAGAAACAAATGATGAGAACTCACCCTAAAAAGAAGGATCTAATTGGTAAGCATTTCTTACCAGACCACATTCATTGCCGACAGCTAAACTTAGAGTGACAGGGCAGAAATCAATGTTTGACACTGAAGCACTTGAACCAGCTACTTTTATACCTTTGACCTGCAAAATACCATGTTGTCACGTTGATATGACCAGAAAACTTGTCTATCCAAATCTAACACAACAAATGTCCATCCATGTAAATATCTCTACACAAATCAAATTCTGACCTCGGTTTCTAAAATATAAATAAGGCTTAAGACTGGATAAGTAGCATCCCATAGCCGAACAGATCCATCTTGGTAACCTGCCACATACAGTTTCTGAATCCTGTTACCCTCAGTAAAGGACGATTGGTTAGCTATGCCTCCAGTCAACAGCCGCCTTGCGCCCCCACCCGGCGTCGAATTTGGATCACATTTCATCAGTGACGCTATCTAGTAAAAAACCATTTTTAGTGAATGATGGGACAGAAATCAGTAAACTAATGATCACTGTTGAAGTTTGCCCCACATCGGTTCAATATCTCCTCCAAAACTAGTATATGAGCCTGGGTAGCCTCTCCACTCATTGCCAATTGTCTTTGAGTTGGATGCTTTAACAATCACAAATAATCAAAGATGGAGGCGTTGCGCATGTTTAGAAAACGCTTTACCTTTGACAGAGCATTGCATGAGTTTCCATCTGATGGTAAAATACTGAGTTTTGCAGCTGTCAGGTATTGATTAGAAGTTGGTACAACCATAGGAAATTCAACTGCAGCGACAGACATTCTTTTCTCTAGCTGACATACTGAAGTAGAAAATTTAGCATCATCAAAAAAATGCAGTTGTCCAGGATTTGTCAACACCAATAGGGAAAAGTTGTTATTCTTCCTTGTCCCAGCAGGTGGTAAAATAATCATGTCAGCAAAGGAACCATTAAGTGTGAGGTCCACTCGACCAACACATCTTAAAGCCTCCATCCCAGATGACCATTCAATACTCAAAACCTGTAACAGACAAACAGAGACAATAACCTAAAATGACTGAACTAGAACAAGAGGAACAACCTTCTAAATCACAAATTACAGAACATGGCCATAAGAAAAATTCCCTCCTTTCCAATTGGTCGAAACTCCAACGTTAAAGAAATCAAAATCATAATATACCTTCAATTGTAATTCTCAGAACAATTAAAAGAGGAGAAGTGCAACAAGCATGAATAGAATGACAGCTATTGATTTGGTGACTCACAGTTACAACTTCTTCAGATCCTATCTCACAACCACCATAGATGAAGAGTTGGCCATCGCAATCACTATGAGAATTACTGTTTGCAGACCAGTGTAAGACAATGACAGGCAGCCTACTCTCAGCAGAAGATAGTTGAAGCCTAACAACGTTGGCTGATATTTCAGGTTGTTTGCCTTTACTAGGGGCAGCACTGGATGTCTTCCAGAACAGTATATCTCCATCTATATAACCCACAGCCAGAATGGAGCCACTGGAAGATGCCCAACAAAGTGCACTTATCTCTTTCTCCTCCAAATGTTGTTCAGATGCATCACCTGGAAGGTTAGGAGAATCAACTACTCCATCTTTCAATTGAAGAACCTTATCACCACTAGCAACTACAATCCGGGCTTCAACAACATCCCACAGAACAAGAAAACCACAAGCATATGCGATCAGGACTCTGCAGAGAGAGAGAGAGAGAGAGAGAGAGAGAGAGAGAGAGAGAGAGTTTAGATATTTCAAATAACAACGAGCAAAAGACCAGCAAGATAAGCCATCGCAACAAAGAGTTCAGTTGTTGTGGACTTGTAAGAGTTCCTTGGAACAACAAGCAAAAGTCATTTTTTGGTCCATGTGATTAAGCCATCCCAGCACAACACAGTGAACAGCGCTCAGCCTTCCATGTGTGGTTTCTTCTGCATAATGGCTTTAGAGTGACACCACTTACAGAGAAACGACTCCACATCTGAATGCACTCCATGCCTGAGTGTCTGAAGTTGTGTACTTTTCTTATAAGTTATAACTACTAACCTATCCCTTTCAAGGACTTATAGCCAGATATTCGCTAAAAAATTAAAAAAATAAACACTGATAAAGATAAGTAGGAACAACAAAAGATGAAACTTTTTGAGCATTGTTCTTATCTTGCCTCTGCCCAGAAGAACACGGCTGGGGAAGAATTCCAACAATTGGTTGGTGGTCAGGAATTGAAATGTCAGCTGCTTCTGTATATAACACAACAAAGTGGGATTTAATATGACTTGGAGCCAATTCTGGTCACAAGAAGATCAAAAGCTGGGTATTGTATTTATTATGCTTCTTGTATATAGTGGATCTTTCTTAATCCTTAGTTATCTACTACAGACTAGGATAAACGTGACATTTATAAGATGTTGATCTCATCAAGAAAGTAAAACAAATGCCCATAACTAACTTTATGCAGTCATTAAACCTCTGCATGATAGAGATACAACTTGCTCCTGTACTGATGCTATTTGGTATATGCTGGTAGCAATCTAGCAGCATTAAAATTATGTCACTGGCATATTAAAACAGTTGAGCAATCTGTTAAAATGTGGCACGTTAAATTATGTCTCTGGCATATTAGAACAGTTGAGTAATCTGTTAAACTTTGGGAGAATGAAATCCTAAGAAATCTTGTCTTCACATATTGTAGATTGGAAGTGCTGACCTATCATCATGTCATGCAGATATGCCCCCACTGACTGCCATGCATAATGGAAAATGCTGGGCTTGACTCACCTAGCTTGTCAGTTATGATGACGTTATGAGCCCACAGTCCCACACACACACACGCCCTTCCAGTGGGCCAAATAGATAGGGAAGAGAAGAAAACATTACAACTGTATGGAGTCTAGGCCCAATTGTATGGAGTATGGACTAGGAGTATATGGTCTAGATACAGAGGAAAACATTACAACTGAATTAACATAAGCTGAAGCCCTGGATAAAGTTGAATGGATGTTATAGTTGATTTGAACATGCATTTGCTTCTTTGAACTTTGTGGAGATTGTGGTCAATTTCTGTTTGGCAACTCAAAGAAAATTAGATTCTTGAAAATTTTAGGATTTGGAAATACAAGAGAAGCAACTTACAATGACCCTATAAAGCAACAGTACCTGTTATATGATCCAGAGATAGATAATATGGCAATTTTAAAAGCCCTGCATCCTCGGTTTGGTACTTCAGTACAGACATCCTCCCATATTCATCTCCAATATACCTGTGTTTTTGCAATAGCAGAAAAGGTTTATTGAGCATATACCATTGTTTCCTTCTGCAGCCACGTCAGCTGATCATGTTAAAAAATGTAACAAATAAAGTTATTGTCTTAAGTACATGAAATGGGAGGCATAGATTACAGAGAAAGCAGTTATATTGGATTCCCATTGTAGACTGCAAGTAATACACCTGCTCTCTAGATCCCAAACCTGAGAGAGAGAGAGAGAGAGAGAGAGGAGGGGGGTCAGGGTCATTGAACAGTTAGGATATGCTCTTATCATCACCATAAAATAGGAGAAGTTAGGTAGGTGACAAAACAATTTAGAAGCACCTCACGCCAAGGCAACAAAAGTTAAAATATACATATACCAACATAAATTCAATATAGGGCTAACTGAAGGTATTCCCTCCAGTTTGATTAATGTGCCAATATCCCCCCTTAGGTGGGCTTTCAAGACAGAGATGCACTACTCCATCTGGAAAGGGCTTTCCCCCGGGGGGAAAGAGGTCACATTGAAGCACATAATTCCATTTTCCTACTTTAGGCCCATTTACTGATCAAGCCCCTGAGTATACCCTAGCTCAGGTCAGATAAGCTCATGAACACAAGGTTATATTGATAAGGTTTTACTTCAAGTAATCAATGAACTCCAAATCCAACTCATATAAATCTTGTTGGTTATGCTCGATGTTTTTTTTTTTTTTTTGCAAATTTGCATATT
This sequence comes from Rhododendron kiyosumense, assembly GCA_019656275.1. Classification (NCBI taxonomy): domain Eukaryota; kingdom Viridiplantae; phylum Streptophyta; class Magnoliopsida; order Ericales; family Ericaceae; genus Rhododendron; species Rhododendron kiyosumense. Next base: position 6,292 of record BPLS01007780.1, read on the forward strand.
TGGTTGATGAAATTTGATGGTACTATAAGCAATTCTCTCCCATATTGTTCATACTCTTCTTTTTTGTCTTTGATGTGAACTAAATATATCTTGATTTTGCCTTTCAAGCTCGAGATGGAGTTTAGGTCATTTATATAAGCTCAATTGAGCTCAAACCAAGCTCAATGTTCAAATTAGTTCCCACGGAGCCTAACTTGACCACTCCAATGTTCAGCTCGTTTCCAGCCCTAGTCACCAACATCACTGTTTCAAATTTTTACACTAGAGAAACTAAACAGTTGATAGAAGATAGGTACCTGAATGTCATTGTCATTAAAAACACTCACTAAAAGCCCTTGGTTTTGTAGAAACTGCAAAAGAATAAGATGATTAAATGTGTTCGCTAAAAATTCAAAACGTAAATGTGTCGCAAATAAATGGAATAGCTTAGGTAATAGCTTAACAGCCAAATGCATAACCAGTTCCCACTTAGTATATGGTCCATCAATTTATCATGATATTGCAAATCCAGACATCAGAAGTAAAGGAGTGGTTACAGTGCATCAAAGAACAACGTATAAAACCCAATTGCGAAGCTTATGCCTTGTTCTCTTCCCAACTCAAAAAGAATTTTTCAAAAAATTCCCTCTAGATTCCCCCTACTTTCAACATTTCTCTCTCTATCTCTCTCCACTTATTATCCCTACTATTTTCCAAAAAAATTTTCAAATTGCAATCCAAACAAGGCATTAATTTGTCAAACACATCAATAAGCACTAAGACCAAATCCTCCTCGTCTCAACTTAAAGGTGGTGCCTTGGAGCTTGATGTTGTACATTGTTGCGACAAATATATTCTCATATGAGACGTGCTATCCAAGATTGGCATTTACTTTGAGAGGAGAACATTTTGAGCAAGTTAATTTTATGGGATAGCAAACTTTCCAAGCATGCTTGTCCTCTTGCAATATAAGAAGTGAACATAATACTCCTAGTCTAAAGATGAACTAGTTTGTAAGTTTTTTTCCACAAAAACCGATTCATCAAATACAAGAGGTTTAATTTCCAATGAGTCACTGACAAATGTTTTTCCATTCACATCTCCTCAGGGCCATTTCCTTACCCGGGCATGCAATTTGAAATTTCCAAAGTTCATGTTCTAAGTTAGACAGCAACTTTTATCTAGACCTTGGTCTACTATTGGCCTCCCTTGAGAAAACAATACTCCAACTAGACAATGCAACAATCTGAAAGCATGGGAATTCAGTTTTCTTTTTACTCATCATCACAAACCTCCAAGTATTTAAAAGGCAACTGCTTTGTAGAAGTCAGAAGTCCTTCAATATTATCCCCACCAATAACTTTTATCCTACCATCCCTGCAGAGGACCAGGAAAAAAAATTAAAATTGAATAAAGCAATATAAACACTATTGTCCATCTGGCATTTAAATTAACAATAAATATTAAGATCCAAGCTCTAATTCCTCAATAAAGATTTGTACTTACAGTGTCCCAATGGCCAGTAGGCTCTGGATGGGGTCAAATGCAAGAACTGATGCCGTAGACGGTATGCCATAATGTATAGCTATTTGCATATCCAAGTCCGCTAACATCTCAGGTCCATGCACATTATTCTGACATGAAAAGATATTTCACCACAACAAATCAAGAGTTGGACAACGCAGAAATGGTGAAAACCAACTGTTAAAACCCTATATGAATAGTTCCAACTGAAAAGGACAAGATATCAGATCGAAACAGCAACTTAAAAGAAAAAGGCATACATTGAAGGCATGGCAAGCAAATATAACGTTAATGCCCCACTGAATAGCAGTTAGAATCACATGACTAAAAGAAAAAATGAAAGGCCTCAAAGTCGGATAACAGAACAAGATAGTAACTATAAAACATGAACAAAAGCCAAAGACATTAAGCAAATATATAACTAAGAGCATCTCCAACCCCACTTTTCAAAAAGCATTTTTCAAAAATTATGAAGAGCCAGATAGACAAAACTTGCTTCATCCCAGACACCAAATGAGAGCAACAGTTTGCTGAGCATTTCTATCTCTTCAAATATTCCGATTGAACCTCGCTCTTCAAATGGTGGGACCATGGGGCCCTCCATTATTCTCGGATTTGATGCAGAGAAAAGGAGATAATTAGTAAATGAATGATTTAGAGAGTGGGTGGAGTCACAGACTTTAAAACTAGAAAATTTAATCTTCAACATAAGGGCCAGCCCTGAGATTTTCGGGGCCCTAGGCAAAATTATAAAATGGGGCCTTCATTTTTTTTAGAAATATGGACCCTTTCCCTAGGCATGGCCATAGGGACTCTAGACCTGGAACCCATAGGTGCACGACCGCAGAAAGCAATAGGTCGATCATGGGATTCAAACGGGAGCAAGGGGGTGTCGGCACGTCTCGAACCCATGACCACATGAGAGCCAAACCCAATGGGAGTAACCCACTGCTATCTTGGCTACCATCCCGGGTGGTGGATATTAACAGTGCAATATAAAAGGTTTTAAGTTTATGAAAGTGATAATAACGACAATTTTGAATTTTTATCACATTTATCTTATCAATGACACAATGAGGAAGGGTACTTACAAGGTTATTTGAAACAAATAACTTGTGAAAATAAGTACCACTCCTAAAAATTCATTTGGAAGTATTATATTTAGTAATTTAGGTCCTTTATGGGGATAAGGATTTATAATCCGCAAAAATATGATCTGTTGGAGTTTATTCCACGTCGGTTAATTATCTCCTCCAAAACTAGTATATGAGCTTGGGCGGCCTCTCCACTCCTTTCCAACTAGTTTGAAGTTGGATACTTTAACATGGTATCAAAGCTAGGGTTTCGGAGAATTTGTTCCCCCTTGTTTGTGCCATAAGTGCACAATTGTTTGTTGCGATCCAAGTATTATGGATCGTTTGTTTACCTCTCCACATGCGAGTCAGGGGATGCACGTGCGGGGGAGTGTTGGAGTTTATCCCACATCGGTTAATTTTCTCTTCCAAAACTAGTATGAGCCTGGGCGGCCTCTCCACTCCTTGCCAATTTGTTTGGACTTGGATTCTTCCATTACGAAATAACATGTAGTTGCAATATAAGGAGGAACTTCTAGTTTGAAATAGAGCTTTTTATGCCAATTGTATAAGCAGCTATTGCATTGGTACCGTGCACGCACGCATAGGTTCTTTGGAGTGCTACGAACTGGATAAATTCAATTCTAACATGAAATACTCCTAATACCTACAAAAAAAATGTAGACATTACGAATTGAACCAGAGACACGCGAGCATCAAGGCGCTAGCAGGTGACTTCTTTCCTACCACTGAGCCATGTTTTAGCATTTGAGATAAATCTCGAGTAACAAATATTTCTTATACTTACTGAATTGGGGGCCCTATTTGGCTCCAAAACTAGGGGCCCTTGGCAGTTGCTTGGTGGGCCTATGCCAATGCCAGCCAACATACACATAGGTCAACAAAGTATATTTTTGGTGAACAAATTTGAAGATTCGGGGGTTTGTTTAGTGTGGAGTCAAGGGAGTGCAACACAACCCCTAATCAATTCCTAGACATGTTATGCTTTTAAAGCGGTATATGGAGTTTTTGCAATGATTGGTCTCGTTTTGGTGTAGTCGGCCATTTGGCCTTTTTGATTTTCCGCTTTCTTTTATTCATGGGTGGCAGACCTTGGTGCCGTTCCAATAAATTTGTCCCTTAACAAAAAAAGAAAAAAAAAGTTTCTATAACTCTATAAGAACCAGTAAAATTGTGTTCTTTCGTATATAAACCAGTTTATCGCCCATAGATTAGCTGTAGATTCTCTAATCAAAGCATTCATCTGAAACTTCACCTCAAATCGCACTAACTAATTCAGCATTAGCAGATTGTGGCTTAGCGCTTATTGTTTGTATCTTCGAATTATAGTGATCCCTTCCCCCTCCCTCTTCAAGGCGATCCCATTGTACTATGAATATCATTCGAGCTGGATTTCAACATTTGAAATGAAATGAAATCCCGTTTCTCCAAAAAGAAAAAAATTCGCACTTACGGATTGCACATATAACTTAGCTCTAGAATTTAAACCCAAAGCATCTCATCCTAAATTTCAGCTTCCAATTACGTAGTTCAAATCCCTAAATTACCAGTAATTAGCTACACTAATCGACCGTTCCATACATCAATGGAAAGCAGCCATTGACAGCTAGGTCATGCAACTGAGACACGCGCACACACGCACACACACACAGCGGGAGAGATTAATGTGATGCAAATTTGATATGAAATGGCAATGAAATGTTTGAAACGAAGAAAATCAAAACTCGTGAATTTCGTACCGGAGAGTGATTGATCGCCTTCTGAAACAATCGCTTCGCAAACATGGCGGATTTTGCAGAGAGATGGTGACAGCTCCAAGTTCGAAATTTAAACCAAAACCGTCAATTTTTTCAAGTTTTTTTTTTTTACACAAAATTGAAGTATTTCAAGAGCTCTTTAATATGGAACAAAGAAATTCAAAAAATAATGTGTGAAAGTATTTTATTTTTTGATATCAAAATTACACGTCTTTTTTCATATGGATTCAGCAATTTGGGACGGAGGGATCGGAGTATTACTCACTCCATTTTAGATGTTTATTTAACTCAATAAGAATTTTCTTTTTACATAATAATTGAGTCACTATTTTTTAAAATTCTTGGCCACATCTCATCTACTTCTTCTGCTAATGAGCTCATGATGAGATTAGTTAAAAAAATGTAGGAGAACAAGATGGGAAGGTTTTAAAAATCAAGTGGTGAAGAAAACTAAGAATATTAGTACTGCTTGTAGTCAACATAAAATGACAAGAGAATAGAAACAAGAAAAACATCAAAACATGCAAGGGTACCATGGATTCGTGGAGAAAATGTATAGATTTCGTGTGTGGGGTTGATCGTGGGTCTCACAAAGATGATCCAAGACGTTCATTTTGTCTAGAATAAGTTTTTCACCAATAATGTAAAAATAAGTTCAATCAGATAATAATAATAATAATAAGTGCTTGATCAATTCGTTCAAAATTTTATCCAAATTCTAGATTATGAAATCTCAACTAAAGAGAAAATATTTTATCAAGCACTTGTCGGTGTCTTATTGAATTGAATTGAATATTATTTTCTCCATAAAAGAACGTCTTGAGTCATCTTTATTTATGTGAGATCCGAGGCATTTGACACGCATAGAGTATGTACATTTTTTGTACAAACCCATAATAAGTACCTATCCAGTTAGACACAGAGACCTGTTAGTCAAGTATTTTGGGAAGGAAAGTCAAAGGGAACCAAGGGAAAGGAATAGGGGGAAAGGAATAAAATTGGTTAGGAAAGAATAAAAATTGAAGAGTGAGTCAAAATTTGAAGATTTTACCTAATCACCTAAAACTTGATTATATCTTCAAAATTGTTAAATCTTGGATGTTTGTTACTTCAAAGTTTCGAACTCAACTACCGATATTGATCTACAGTGCACAAATAAGTGTGTAGAATCTATTCCGGTGCTCCAAAAAATAATCTAAGATGTTCATTAAATTTAAAAATAATTTGATGAACAACTAATACTTGATACTTGATACCCATAGTTTTTTTTTTTTTTATGTTCTATACTTCTGCCGGATGTGTGACACTAATGAGTGATAAACA
>BPLS01007786.1:0-12236 GCA_019656275.1 Rhododendron kiyosumense
CCGTGGGGGTGTGATCTCAATTTATCGATGACCTCCTGAAGAAAAATGGCACGATGAGAAGTTGAACACAACAGCTGAACAAAAATATATAATTAGGCAAAGTATCCAGCCGAGCCTGTTTTCCTGAAATTAAGTAATTATATGATCAAACAACTTGAATAGCAATGGTCTCGATGATCTTTGTAGTGGTTTGCTTATACTACCAACTTTTCATAAATTAAACACTATTATTGTTATGATTGAATTCCGCCATTTTTTAATACTTTGAAATTTCTTTTTATCGATATATAATAGGTCTTTATCGGATTTAAGATGAGGGAGATGCGAGCTCTTTACTTGAATGATTTACTTTTTGACATACAGAGGGTAAATTGGTCATGTCAATTAGTTAACAAATAATTTAAGATTCAAACTACTTAGGTTAGAAAAGTAAACTTAACAAACTTTTTAACGGTTCAAACCTTACAAAAATTAGAGTTCAGGAGTGTTCGGGACAAACCCGCAAAGTTTGAGCAATTGTGGAGCCTTAATGCGCCCCAGGCGCAATACCATGCTCCCCAGGCGCAATCCCTTGCGCTTGGGCGCATCCTAAGAATTTCAAAATTAAACTAACCAAATTTTGCGATCTTGCCACAGACACTTCCAAACTCCGATTTTGATGTGGCTTGAACCGTTAAAAAACTTGTCTTGCCTAATTTCTAACCAAATTAGTTTTACTCCAAAATTATTTATACACCAACAACAGGTTGAAAAGTAAATTATTTTGAAAAAATCATTGAATCACACTAACTTTAAACCGGATTGAGGCCTATTTTATATGGATAAAGAAGAATTCAAATTAGTAAAAATATGGTGAGATTGAACCATAAAAATAATAGATTTTGGTTTATCAAAAGTTGGTCGAAAGTAGACCAATTCAAAGATCGTCGGAGCCACTAAGGCTAAAAGATGTTTTCATGCCCTTCCACTAATTCTATGTTCCATTCTGTACTCGCATTCCTAGTTCTAAGCCATTCATTCATTTTTTAAGAGCTTTGGAAACTTCAATTTGAAACTCATATCTGAAGTCCGAACTTACCTAGACACTTCAATTTGATGATTGACTTTGAGAAAGAGCTTTAGGAAGTAACTTCGAACAAAAACATGACTTGGCCTTTGAACTCGGAATAAAGGTTCAAAGGATATGGGATTAGGTCCCGTTTTTCCTAGTGACTAAATGGGATAAAAATCTAAATAGCTATTCTTTATGTTTTGGACTTTTTGTCACGTAAACTACATTGGTGAGCATATTCGTGATTAAAGCTCAAATATCAGTACTTCTATACCTAGGCGCCGCCACCTTGTATCCATTTCGTGATTGAAGCACAGCACCCGTGACAGCAATGAAGCTTGAGCTCAAATTGGTGCCTGTGTGTAAACATCAAGTATAATTTATTATCAAGGAAAAAGTAAATTATATAGGAGTATATTTTTTGGAATAAAAAGGGGAAAAAGTGAGACCCTTGAAACTCGAAGGTTTTGCATAAACGTCCTTGAACTTTATCATAACTTGGAAATGACCCCTGCATTAATGGCCCGAATCGGATTAAACAGCTCTAATGTCGCCATCAGGTAGTTGATTGATGAACTTGAAAACAGTTGTACACAGATGACCCAACCTTCACCTGAAATTTCCTAGCTCGAAATTAGGGTTTTTGTTGTCATTTGTAGACCTAACAATCTCCTTCGATTATCTCATCGCTGCTTGAAACAATGGGCAATACATCTTCGATGCTCACTCAGTACGACATCGAAGAGGTTCAAGAGCACTGCAATCATACATGTAAGTACATACGCGTAGATCTATGTGAGTTCCCATGTCTATGGTAGTGAATTGAGTTTTGGGGCATTTTGGTTGATTAGTTAACTGCAGCGATTTGTTTGTTTTTGTTTGGGGGGTTTCAGTTTCACAGCAGGAGATAGTGTCGCTATACCAGAGATTTTGTCAGCTCGATCGCAACGGTGGCGGCTTCATTTCCGCCGATGAGATCTTCTCCGTACCTGAATTCGCCGTCAATCCTCTCTCTCAGGTACAAACATTTTCGTATTTGTATGTGTTTCATCGCAACAGCCCTGTACACAATCAATAGTAGGAATGCTCTCTGCAAAAGTTTTACCACTGAAACAGCGAGTCCCTGCACGCCCTGTGCATAATCAAGAAAGTTAAATAAAAGGGTGATACGTATTGGATATACGAGGTGACTTGTGGTAAAAAAGTTGGAGGAATTGTAATTGGAGGAGAAGATGGAACTGAAGGGAATAAAGATTCACACTCATTTGAAGATGAGAATGATGTGAAACGTAATGAAATTCATGTCTTGAAGGTTGCGCATGTAGAAGTCTATTGCTAATCTTTTTGTTAAGAGATAGAAAATACAGGCTTATTGTTGTATGTGTTGGAAAAATATGCTTACTATTTGAGATGAAAACCAATAATATGAGTGCAATAAAATCGGAACTCAAAACCTGAAAATTGATGAAAACAAATTGGTGATCAAGGCGAGTGTTTGTGTGTGACACTTTGTACTTAAGATAGATTTCGCCCCCGCTACGGTGCTCACGGTTTGCATTGGACGACTGTCTCCTAGCACTACTTGATCGGAATCCCCCTAAAGCAGTACTTCAATTGGAAGGCCTAGCGAACCATCTTGTGTTTGTAACTCTCTCATATGAATGGACTTGAATGAAGGAAAAATCAACCTGTAAAAATGAATGAGGGAAATAATATTTATAGGCTAACACGTAACTCTACGAAAAGCCACCAAGGAAAGAGGCACATCTTTTTGTGAAGGACACGTTCGTCCATGGCGAAGAAGTGCCAATGAAAAGATGCAACTCCAAAATAAATCAATTTTCATTCATACTTAAAATAAAATATTATATCCTATAATATTTTCCAACAGTATGTCCTGATATTTTTTTGACTTACCGTATCAGGTGATGGGGATGTATTTTTTTGCCCATTTCTCTCTGCTTGGTAGGGATGTTTAGCGGTTTTGATTTATGTGTGTTCTATTTTGTTTCTTGGACCTAAGACCTTGAGTTGTGAAGTTTTCTACTCCCATTGGCCCGATTGTGTCTTCAGAATCCATTTGGAGAATTTTGTAGCCATCTTGCCCTGTCTTCTACAACCCTTTAGGCATGTCCAGAGCTTTTTTGTAAATACCTTTTGCGTTCAAGCAGTTATTTGGAGTACTTGTTTATTTATCTTTTCAGTCGTACGAGGTTGTATTGATGAAATGAGGCAGAAGATTTAATGTTGATTTTGCATCTCTGTTTCCTCTTTTCAGAGACTGATGAGGATGTTGGATGGATTGAATTTCAAGGAATTTGTAGCATTCTTGTCCGCATTTAGTTCTCGTGCAAGCTTGCAACAAAAAGTCGAATGTAATGACTCTTTCCTGTTCTATGTAATTGCCAATTCACATGGGGGATGTTGAGTTGTTCAGTATATCTTTATCTTTTTATTTTTTGATGTCCAAATAAAACAACGGTACATGTTTTCCTGTAGTCATCTTCAAGGTTTATGATTCTGATGGCAACGGAAAGGTTGCATTCGATGATATGTTGGATGTTCTACGTGATTTGACTGGACAATTTATATCTGAACCACAAAGGGAGGTTAGTTCTTTGCCTTGTTTGCTTTGGTAAGCATTATTTAGTTCTAAATTAGTTTGGTTTCCACAAGAAAGTCTGGATGGAAACTCATCTGAACCTAGGTTTGCATTATCCTTGGTCAGTGGTGTATCAACTAGTCAGTAGAATTGAGGAAAAGAAGCGGTATGTAGATTTGGAAGTCTAATTAGTTTGCCACCAATGGGAAGCAATCTTCCACTCGACAATGGACATATTGTAAGAGGAGAATACAGAACGTGCTGTTCGTTGGGATATTGGAAGAATGAGAGAAAAGAAAAGGAAATTGCCTCATGTGACATAAAATGTTGCAAATCGCTTTAATCAGTTATCAGTGTCATTTGAAATTTCAGACAGAGGGTAGAAATAGAATCTTGTCCCGTCCTGGAATGAAACAACGCGTTTTAATTTTATTCAAACTTTGAGGAAGTCCTTCTTGGAGAACTTATCTTTTCATTACAAAGCTCTGATCTAGACTAGACAACATGCAGAGAAATATAAATTTCTCTAAATGCCTTATGGATTCACTTGTCATTGGTGCTTTCCAGGAAACCAATTGAGTACCGTGAATAGAAACTCTGAGGACTTGTAAGTCCTTTATGTCCATTATATGAAAAGTCAACACAAAATCTTGGGCTCTGTTGGTTACATGTACTGATGTACACAGGGCCAGTTTAGTGTAGATCTTTCAGAAAAGCCCATTTTACCCCTGTGGTATAGGTCGGGTGCCATTTACCTCCCTGATATTTAGACCACATTACCCCCATGTGCAACACGGAATAAAATGCACTGTCAGGTTGTCCATCTGTATTACCAGCTTGTGTAAGGGACGCGCACAGTCCATCTAAGCTACCACGTTACCCCCAGCGTTTGGAATCCCTTTTGCTAAGCTACCTCACATAAACTCCATCTAATTTGACTGTCTATATCTGGGGCCATTTTTTCCCAAAGACTGCATACTACTTGTTCTGCAAAATGAAAGCTGGGGCCAACATGAATGTTTGTTTTTCGTGACTATGTTTGTACAGAAAGTTCTGACCCATGTGCTCGAGGAAGCAGGCTACACAAAGGATTCTATGTTAGTTGCATCGGACTTTGTCAAGGTAACAAGAGTTTACTTCTACCATACCTAGTTAATGCAGTTTTGGATACCATATGGTTTTTAAGTATGATGTTCAATTAGAAACGCCTAAATTCTAATTCTGATCTGCCGTGCACTAGAGATGTAGTGCAGTAATGGGTATAGATTCTATAGAACCTCTTTTTTTGAAGTTGGGTATAAAACCTTGTTAACTGTTTTCTTATCAAGGAAGAATGATCGAAGTTTGTCTTTTTGTGCCTATGGAAGGCAATATGCAACCCATATTAACAATGATACTTACCAATTTATCTCAACAAATTGATACTTGAAAACACACGCGTGCAAGCATGCACGTGTGTGGAAAGCTCAAAAACACGCACAACTTGGTATTTTCTTGGGTATTGTTAACAAAGTGGAAACCTCAAATTAAATTTCTGACTGATGTAATTATCTCGTTGAGTGACCGGGTTTAATAATTTTCTTTCTTTTTCATTAGACAGAGAAAGAAAAGCTTGATTATTGTTTCGCAAAATGACTATCCACATTTTCTTGCAGATTCTTGGAAACTCTGATTTGAAGATGGAAGTTGAGGTCCCCGTAGATTGAATTGATGATAGTGAGTGTTGCAATGGAAGTTTCTTAAAATAACGGAGCTCCAGTTAGGTTGCGCTGCTTGCGATATGTTCTTGTGTACAAAATTTTATCCTACATTATGCTGGTAGTTTGTATCAAAGTATTTCCCCCTCACCCATTGTTGCTTTATTAGCAGTTTGAAATCATTAATTTTCCAAGTTATGCACATGTTTTGCGACGTCCTTTTATGGCTCCTGCTTCATCGTGAGTTCTAGTGAGGTTGTTTTTGGAACTGTGGAAAGGTAAAAAAAGAAAATGACGGTCAATGACGTGTTTTGATAATTAATACCCGCCAAGGACATACTGAGAAGATTTGTTAATACTGAAAATGTTCTTGGTAGGTATTAATTATCATAATATGTCATGGGCCGTCATTTTCCAAAGGTATAAAACTAAAAAGAAAGGAAGGTAAATAAACTATTTCGTAATACTAAGGTCTGACTAAAATAGTACTCCAAAATGTTACCTGATGTTCTTTTCTACGGGTGGTTTTTGGTCTTGATTTTCTTATTGGCACATTGCTCCAGATTCACGTAAATTATTTTACTCTAGTATTTTTTTTGCCCAAGTCAGATTCACATTATTTGGAATTTGTTGGAAGTCGCTTGTCTTTCTAATGTATATATTGTGAGCAATTTATGTTATAAGGTCAGTAACTGCTTGTATATTTTGTTTTTGAAAATATATTTTCAGCAATGGAGAACATGCTCTTTTCTAAAAAAAAAAAAAATTTGAATTACAAGCTCCCAGAATAGTACGGTACTGCAGTATAGGAGAATCATGTGATATGATATTCAATTAAAAAGGGGATTGATTTTCACATTCCTTTTTTTAACTAATCTCACCTTTTTTGTTTTTAGTGAAAGGGTATTTTAGTAATTTCACACGCTAAAAACAAAAAGAAAATGTGATTAGTAAAAAAGAAAATATGAAAATCACTCTTCTTTAAGAAATAAATACTTATCAAAATTAGGGGTGAGCGTAATCTGAATTGGTTCGATTTTATAGTTCAAACCAACACCTACAGATTGTGAATTTAGAGAACCAAATCAATCCATAAAATGCATAGAACCAAACCAATCCATACAATGAAAATAAGGTTCGGTTCCGATTTTGACCACGGATCACATGAAATTGAGATATCTATCTTCATAAACTTTTAAATTGAGTAGTGAGAGACATTAAATCAATCATTATTAGTATTAAAACTAATTCTTTTCTTGTGCAAGGAATATAGTAAAGAAAGAACTATTAAGAAAGAAAATAGTGGTTGGGAAATGATATTGGCACTCCAAAATCAGTGTTACTCCAAAGCCACTTTCCTTTGTTTTTTGGAGTGCCTGCATCAATTTTTGGAGTCTCAATATCATTTCCCTAGTGGTTAACAAAGAGTATCTATTATTGACCGGGAAAGAAAGAGATGAATGCAATTTGCCAACTTATGTTTATTACGTTAGGTTTAGATAGAATATGAATATATTTTCGTCATACAAATTTAGAGTATTAGATTAGGAAATTAATTGACTATGTGTTTGCATCGTAAAAGTGCCACCCAATGAAAAAATTCCGCGTGGCACCGAGCGGCCCGGTGGCTATACAAAACCTGTTCCAGTCGAGTACCAATTACAGAAGATTACGGGAATTAAAGAGAACACTGTTTTTATGACAAACGGTGTCGTTTTAGGGTGAACCGGTGTCGTTTGAGTAATAATTAAATGATAGTTTGGGAGGTTATTGGATCTAACCATTGATTTGGACATTATAATCATCGAACGGTATCCTCACTGCCCTGTTTCATAACTGAAATTAAGTGCAATTGCAGGGAATCATTCGGGAAGCCAGACGTGTTGCATTAATTCACGTTGCTTGAAAATAGGAACCACAATCCATGAAGTGGCCATGAACACCATGATCGAAGCGTGCAGGGGAAGATAGAATTCTGGAAATATCAATGTAACCGTTCGAAAGCCCCCTTAACCATTTTATGTGGTGAACGTGGGCATCAATCGAAGACGTGGAGATCGAAGGCAGACCCAGTGTCTATAAATAGAGAAGTAAAGTGAAGAGAGAAACCCCTACAAAAAATTCATATCATCTGACAACTCATACAAAATGATTGCTCAAAGATCTATCTTAGATTAGTTTTTAGTTTAAAGTAGGATCTTTTTGTAAGTTGAAGGCTTATTTGCATGTAAGATTGCTTTTGATTAAATTCAAGTTTTCTTATTTTCTTGTAAGTTTTTTCTTACCAAAGAATAGTCGTTTGTAAGTCCACTTTTGATTAAATTCAGTGTGCTTATTTTTCTGCATTATTCTTGGAAGAGTCTTAAGAGTGTTTGCATACAAATTTACCTTTGATTAAATTCAGGTTTGTTTGTGTTCAATCATCTTTTCTTATTCGAAGCGCGTCAATCTTTTATTTGGTTGATACCTTAAGGAAAAATCCTCTTAGTTGAGGTAATCGAACGGATAACACAATTGCCTGATTGAGATTAGTTATTTCAAATCAATTTGGAAAGAGTAATTTCTTCTCTGAAGTTATTTCTTTTCTGGCACGCCTGCACATAATCATTTGCCATTTGATTGAGCTAATTCAGCCCAAAACACTATGGCTTAGGCTAATTTTATTTGGTGTATCTAAATCGTGTATATATCAATACATACATGTAAATATATATACACACACACATACAGTTTGGATTGAATGGAACCAGAACTATTGAAATAAATTCACAGACCAAACCATTTAACACAGTTTATAATTTTTTAAAATCGGAGTCAAACTACACTACTAAAAAACCAAACCAAACTATGCGATTTAGATTGGTTTGAATCGGATTCGCAGATCGACGGTTTTTTCCTCACCCCTAATCAAAATGAACCCGAGAATGAGCGTAAAAAACTACCATAAGACATCCCCATAGTTCCCATACTAATATCTCTGCACAATATATTACGATGACTGTAAAGTCAACATATGCATTGAAGAGCTTCTTTTTTTTTTGACAATAAAGAAGAACTTCATAGAATAAAGAGTCATTACATCCCATAGTTCAATACAAGCCAAAGCACAAGGCTGAGAGAAACAAAAAATAAAAGAATACATCAAGCATATCAAAAGGTACAATCTTCCAAAGCAAAAGAACAATTGATATCTCATCCGGTGTCAAAAGGACAAGAAGAGTCCACTTCTGAATGGATTCTGGAAGATGCCGCAAACTTAGCCAAAAAATATGCTTGATGTAATCTGTTATGGTCACATAGGGATAAGCTGCAGAAATGAACAGACTGCACTAGGAAGCAGAAATCAAAATACAATGGAGCTGCAATGGCTGGAAACTCCTTAATGCTTCTCAACTGGTAAAAAAGAGAAGAATCATTAGTATGGATGTGAATATGCAACATATTTCTATTTAAAGCCCAACTCACTGCCTCAATCAAAGGGAGAATAAAGGCGCAATCTTTTGGAGAGGAAGAACTCTTGAAAATAGACCCCACAGTCCTGGACTGAACCTTAAAGGTGACACCCATACCAGATTTGTTACGCTGCATATTATAAGCATGGGCACAAAAAATATCCAAAACCGAATCATCACAATTGCATAAACATGGAGTAACATGAAAAACATGCAATTCAGAATGTGAAGGATTAGAAGTTCTAGGAGAAAGTTCTCTAAAGAAAGGGAGTGGAGATAGAGATATGGGAGGTTTCAGAGATGCAAAAGCTTGGTTGATGGATTGAGTGAGGTGGTTAGCATGAGTGAGAACTTGAGAGGGGGATGAAAAGGTAGACTCAAAAATAGCCTTGTTCCGAGCCAGCCAGATACACCAAAGAATACATGAAATTTTTGAGAAAAAACTCCTACAGTGAAGAGACAAAATGTGGCCCTTATGGTGTAACCAGCCTAACCAAAATGAAATAGAGTGATTTGGGGTTGAAGGAACGAGAGATTTGGGGTTGAAGGAACGAGAATTCCCAAATCTGATCCAAACCAAATAGGTCTTACAAAGTCACATTGAAGGAACAGATGGACAAGGCTCTCTGAGTGATGTTTGCAAAGAATGCAAATAGAAGCCCCTTGCCAACCTCTTCTGACTAAGAGGTCTCCTACTAGCAAACATTCATGACTTAATTGCCATAGGAAAAATTGGATCTTGTGGGGGATAGGAAGTGACCAAATGAAATTCCAAGTGAGATTAGGCCAAAAACTGTGAACCAGATGAGGTAAGGTGGAGTGATTTTGGTGGGATTTAATTGCAAGTAGTAGAGAGTAAGCAGAATTAACAGAGAAGTCTCTATTTTTTGTGAATCCCCATATGAATCTGTCTTCAAATCCAAATTGATCTGATAAAGAAAACATAATAAACAGGAATGCTACATGCACAGATTTTTTACCCAACTCCAGACACAATTATGTCTAGAACCGATGAATACATATGGATTCACATGCATTTAACGGTTCTGAAAAGAGTTATGTCCGAAATTGTGTAAAAAAATCTGTTGTGTTTCTGTTAAGGAAATAAAGTCTCACATTGCTTAGAAGTGAAATGGATGATCACTTAATAATATTTGGGATTTCTTCACTCATTGCTAATTGGTTTTGAGATGAATATAAAGTTTCTATATGGTATCAGAGCAGGGTAACAAAAAGGCTGCACTATGATAGGATCCAAAAAGTGGCCACATGTGACAGACCTCAAAACACACATTAATAACCTCAAAAGTGGCCAATTGATTTTAAATAAATATAAAGTTTCCACTCTTTCTTGCCTTTATGTTCATGAAAACACACATTAATAACCTCTCCTCTGTGCATACACACATCTGCATGAAGTCATCATACATCTCTCCTACACGGTACAGTATTAATTGTACGAAACGCGGGAGCATTCAAGTGCAATGGTCGGCCAATGCTGGACCCCACACTATACACCTTATTTATAGCCGTTGGCATTGGCCACACAGCTGAATTTTCAATTAATCCTAAAAAAGTACCTCTTTTTATTACAGACTTTGGAGAACACGGGTCCCACGTGTCATCATTATCAATCAATGCTATAAGTAATTAACTTTAAAAGAAAGTATACTGTGTGATTAAGCTCAGGATTATTGTTCATAAGCCCTTCTTCTGATTGGATCTTATGCAATAAGAACTTCGAAACTCTTTAAATTTTCAAAACAAGCTTGAACAAGTTAGATTGGGCTCGTTCGGCTTGTTTAAAGGTCGTTTGATATTGGTTCATCTCGTAAAGAAGTTGAGATTGAACATATTTTTGAAACTAGCAAGTTTTTTAAATCAAATTTGAACAACCACTTACCCGGCTAGCTAGATTCATCTATCGCCTTCAAGTTTTATAAAACAATATTGGATCAATGGCTTCCTCGTAGATTGATATGACGCATACAAAGATGTAAGGGCATCTCTTGATCCAAGTTATATAATACACATGCATAAGTGAGAGCGCGGGAGCAAAGATTTGAGAACAGAAACAAATTATACTAGTATATGAGTAATGTGGCCTAGCTCTTGATTGTGGCCTAGCTCTTGATTAGTGTACCTAAAAAATTGAGTGGTCGATCATAATTGGTCAAAACTCAAAAGTCAAAACAAATCCATGGTAAAGACCATTTCCTTGTAATTTCTCATTTGGAATAACCAGAGAATTAAGCTGGCAAGATGTGGCCTAAGTGAAAAATTATTCACTAATCACAATATATTCCTTAATCACAATATTCCTAATGAATGGTTCCAGTGAAAAATTATTCACTAATCACAATATATTCCTTAATCACAATATTCCTAATGAATGGTTCCAGAGATCCAACCGTCATAAAAAGATAGAAGATCTAACATTAAGTATACAAAAATAAAGATACCGAAGTACTGAATAATTTTCCAGCCCAGGGGGCTAAGATGCGATTTTTAGATTCAGTCATCATTCACAACCTGCGCAAATTCCATTCTACTACCTCCTTTTGGGAGTATTTGCACTACTTTTGGGAACAGACAACACAACAAGCCGTTACAAAGGCGCAACCCAGACTTAATGATTTGATTTTCTTGCGAGGCTTTATACTGTTTGTTAAAGCATTGAGGATATACAAAGAAAAAGGTGCTCTTTCTCTCTCTCTCTCTCTCTCTCCTCTCTCTCTCTCTCTCTCCCTGAAAAAATCTGATCTGGGTATCTTTGGATATTATCGAATTCCACTTCCTGTTCGAATTGTCGGATTTGTGTTCTTCACCTGGGCTTTTGGAGAGTTTTATACATTTGGGTGAAGTTGTAATCTTGAGGAGAAAGGGTGGCGATCCTTGTTCAAGAAGTCTCCATTTTGTCAAGGAAGGTAACTGTTTCTTATCTCTCTTGACTATTTTTTTTCCTATGGGGTTTTGTTTTGTGGAGCAAATTATATCTATCTCTACCTTAACGTGTAGGATTTGAGTCAGGGTTTTGGCAGATTTTCTGGTTTTTGGCAGATTTTCTAGGTTTTGGTAGTTCTCAAATTTTGGAGCATTTTGAACTGAGGAGCAATTGCAATTAATTACAAAGCCTTCTCTATTAGTGGAGATCTTAATTTTTAATTCTGAAGCCAATGACGATTACTCCCATCTGGTTCCTCTAATAGATTTCAATTGCCTTGATACTAGAGTGGAGATTTATGGTTTTCAATCTGGAAACCAGGATTTTTCTTGATAATTCCATGTGGGTGATGATGACTTGAAATCTAATCGAATGCAAACAGAATTCGAAAGTTGAAAACCGCTGACTAACCCAATTTCAATAGTATTTTTTTATTTATAACCAGGTGTCCGAGCCAGCTTATTGCACCTTGACCTTGACTAATCATGGG
>BPLS01007790.1:0-16283 GCA_019656275.1 Rhododendron kiyosumense
CTCTTCCACAAGAAGTTTCACAAGTCTCTCTCTCTCTCCCTCTCCCACACCCACACTCTTAAGGTTTCTAGTGTCCTTCAAAAGTGTAGGTTCAACGGTGGCTTTCATCCTAAGAATTGTTCCTAAAGAAGTAGATCCATATATTGTTCTTCTCTTTTCGTGTTGAGGGGTTGTTTTTAAATTTTTTTGATTTTTATGCAGGTGCCATGGATACAGGTGAGTAGATCAAGGGCGCTGCTGCTTATGGTTAAGCCTGCAGTTTTTCTTGTTGCTGTCGGGATGGGAGCGTATGTTCTCTCTAATTATTTGGCTCTTCATATTAAACTCTTGGTCTCTCTTATGCTTATTGTAATGATTGGATTTCTTTTACTTGTTTTTGTTTTTTCCAGCTTGCACGTGTTAGAATCATTAGTGAGTTGGATTGGACATTAAAAAAAAAAATGCCGTCATTTGTCTCACTTTGTCGCTGAAATTAGATATGTTATGGTAATTTAACCTACTTGCATCATGCTCTTGTTAAAGCTGCAAGCCTGCAACTGATAATTCTAACTATCTTGTCTGTATAGGATGCAACAACCCAAGAAGACTACTGGCACAAAACTTAAAAAAAAAGCCTAACAGCATGGCTCAAAATGCATTGTCAAGAGACGATGGCCTATAATGCTTAAGCTCAAATTACTAATAGCTGCCTTAATGATGCTCATAGCCTCATACTTGAGCGATGTGGGTTGGGATATCACTCCCCACTCAAATACACTGCCTACTTGTCAAGTTGCTTATTTTCTTTCCCTGGTGGATGTCATGTGGAGTCCCACATCAATAATATATGGAAAGTGAATTCCAAATATAAGGAAACACGAGCAGCTATTGTAACCTAAGGTTAACCTTTTGAGTCACGTGGTTAAGCTAAGGGTATACAGGTGAGCTGGCGCGGGTTGTGACAGGTGTTATCAAAGCTTGCACCAACCGGAAGTGTGAGGCGGGTCCCTCAAGTGAGGAGCTTGAGGTGCTTGTCGTGCTTAGGTGCGTCCCACATGAGACGAACTTGACATGCTTAAGTGGGTACTTGTCTCACATCGCTTGGTGGGTGGAAGTGGTGGACCTTGGGGTTCAACGAGGATGTTGCGGTCCTAAGTGGGCGAGATTGTGGAGTCCCACATCGGTAATATATGGCATGTAAATTCCATATATAAGGAAACACGAGCAACTACTTTATAACCTGAGGTTAACCTTTTGAACCACATGGTTGGGCTAAGGGTAAGCAGGTGAGCTGGCGCGGGTTGTGACACGAGATGGGGTGTGACATGTCAGATAGCAACTCATAAGCAGGCACATGGTACACTACCACAAGCTTGATTCTATGTTGCCGAGTGACTTAATTTAAGAGCCATAACATGGCCAAAACGACTAAGCCTAAGTTACTAGTAGTTGTCCACATGGTTTATGATATATCAGACTCACATCTTCTACTTGAGTGATGTGGAATGGGAGATAAGAACAACTAGATCAGAAGCTAGTATTGGATTTACTGAAAGAACAGCTTGATAATCCCAGCTTCTTTGATCAAATTCAAATTCCTAATGAAACCCTGGTGAATCTGCTGACTGAACAACATTTCCAAACCACGGGGTTGGTATCCCCCTTTACTCACCTCTTACTATGAAAAATAGTCCCTTCATTTTTTTAATTCCTACGAATTTGTCAAATGGGATGCAACTGAGATTGATTTTGGTATGCCCGTAATGTAACTCCCTCGCATCAACGATATGATCCGCTTCTCGGTTAAGTATCAAGTATGTTCTTATGTGCTTTACTCGGGGGATTCCAATGTTTCAGCAATTTCACCTTCCGTACTATTACTATCTGACATCTCAATTAGGTTGAAAACCTTTAAAATGAGTGAGTACCTGCGATAACTTATGGTTCAAGATTGAATTGGTAACTGAAATTTAGTGTCAGGTGGTTTCTACTTTGCTGTTTTATCAATCAAAATTCCTTCAGTTAAGAGAGTACTAGAAAATGTCTTATTTAGCTATTAGATGCACCCTCTTTTTCTATTCTCACTAAACCCCCATGAAAAACTATATATGTCAGGCTCTGTTATTTTAGATCTGGTAAGACTTGTTTATCAAGTAGGCTGTGACAATCTAACAATATGTACTATTGACATACATTTGTGGGTATACAGGGCGTATCAGGATTTGAATTTCGTAGCTTCAACTGACAGGACTACGATCTCATATTGCAGGCTTCTGCACCTCATCCTGTTAGCTTTTAATGCTCTTTCAATACAAGGACTCTCGGCTGTTTCTGGTGGTAGAAAATCAGTGTTCGCAAAGAGAGAAAATGCCAGTGCTCTTCTAATTGTGGCAAGCCAGGTGACATAAGATTGGTTTGAGCTTTACATTCTCCAACTGACCAACAATGATTTATTTTTCCTGCCTCTTTTTTTGTGTCAAATTTGATGCTGTTGTGTGTTTAACTTTCCTAGAAAACTCTGCCTGTAATGGTAGCAGTCGTCGAGCAGCTTGGTGGTGCATTAGGTGAATCTGGTTTGCTGGTTCTTCCTTGTGTAGCTGCTCATCTGAACCAGGTAAATGCTATACTTCAAATTTTCTAGCTCTCTTTCATTCTTTTGTTTTGATTGTAGCTGAAGCGAGCTCATGATGTAGATCATAATCGACTCGTTTCTCGTAAACTTCTTCCTTCGGGAGGAGCCATCTGTCAACAAGGCGAAGGTAGCTTGAGAGTTGGAAAAGAAATCATGAAACATATACATGGTGGTTGTAATCGCATGTTTGATCTGCTTTAGGCAGTCTATGTACATAAAAACCAATATTTTCAATCTTACTCCATTTAATCAAAATTTCTAAAAGAGCCTTGACTTGCTACATTTATACTTAAGATATTGATCGGAGTCTACCTCAATTGTTAGTATTGTCAAATTCCTTTATACTTTAATCATCGTCACATCATCATTGTGTAGTCAATGACTTGGCGGGTTACATAATCGATAAACAAGAAAACCTTATAGATTTATCTAGAATAGCAGCGTGCTGTTTTTGATTTGGGCTTAATCTGGAAAATTGCATTGCAAACCGTCAATTTAGGTTATCTTACATGGAGAGGTTGGTGCGAAAGATCTGCTGCCTGCCCAAAAAAATTAAATAGCTAGGGTGTTAGAATTTTAGATATCTAGAGAAGTTTTTATTAGTATATGTTACTCAATACTAGAAGCAGATGGCAAGAAAATCGCGGCTCATGGAAGCAAGCTAAGCTCCCTATGTAAATGCCCTTATCCTCTCATCTACCAAAATGAGGTTAGTGTAGCGCCTTCTTTTTGGGGTGCAAAGGCTCGGAGCATGATAATGCCGATCATAAACATATCATATTTGCGGGAATGTGGATTGAGAACGAAAGTGTAGAGCAAGGATTGAGAGTGGGAGGATATTATAGATGCTTTATTAAACACTTGATAAAGCACTTTTAATGGAGGATTGGCAGAAACAGTAATGTTATTGAAAATCAGCTTTAACAAGGTTTTAATTTTTTTTTTTTTTTGTATCTTAAATAAATAAGACCAACTATCATGATATTACAAACAAGAAAATTGGAAAAATGTTACAAGAAGACCCAAAGATTTGAACACCTTTATAAAGCATCTCAAAAAGAAGCAGCCGGAAGAAAGGAAAAAAAAAAAAAAAAAGGTTCTGGGGTTTGGAAATCATCGTTGATCAGTTAGCTCATGGAAGTGGTGGTGAAAATAATCACGCTTTATGAGATGCTATCCTTTCAAGCATCTACCGCGGTCCCGCTGTGATAAAGTAAGCAAGTCTCCCTTGGAGGAGGGAGGCTGCCGCCTCCTCCCCGCCACACCCACCCACCACGGCCTGAAAATCACCCGTCCTTTCCAAGAATAAGCATCCCCTTTGTCCCCTCTGGCGTTTTAGCTCCACCGATCAGAGCGGGTGCTCCTGCCTTGCCTCTCCGCTGCCTAGTCACACCGCTGCTGCTCCGGCGCTCCATTGTCCTCCTTTCCATCCACGTTCGGATTCTTTTTTTAACCCAGCTTCGGCTGGAATTTCTAAAACCCGTTCGGCCTCCCTATTCCATTTTTCCCTTCCTGTCCGATCAGTTTTCTCATCTTTTTCTTTTCCGAATGGATCCGACTCCTTGCCTCGTCCTCCCCTTCCCCGTCGGATCTGATCAGGCCTAACCCGTGCGTGATTGGGTTTATTTGGGGGACTTTGTTATTTTTTTATGCAGGTTGTAGGGAGATCCATGATGAATAGGGGTATCGCGGAGCTTGGTTTTATGACTACCTGATCTGTGTCGGCCACCGTTGGTAATGGGCGTGATTCGGCCAGCAGCATAGTTGCCTTCGGTTGATGCAGTAGGCTCTCTGCTTGATTGCTCGCTTTTTCGGCTAGCTAGTTGCATGATGTTTCTTCCATGCACGTGATGCTCTCTACCGGAAAGTGTAAAAAAAGCTATTAGATTGGCATTGGTCGCACTAGGTTGACATCGGTCGGTCTCTGTGTAAAGCATCGACAATTGTGGAATTACCGTGATAGCTAGATATCAACTCATCGCATGCGAGGCTCTGACTTCTACTAGTCTGATCAATTTATCGCTAGACTTGATTACTTCATTTGATTTGGCTGTGTATTTTGTCAACTTGTGTGCAATAGATTTTTCCAGTTGTATTAGAGGCACACGATAGGTTGTAATCCTTATTGTTATCAATGAATTTCTAACATGTTCCAAAAAAAAGGGGATCTGCCTTAGTTTTATTTTCATTTGAAATTTCTAGGCACAACCAAGTGAGCAGTGGTTATTGTGTGGATATATGAAAAACATGTATAGATATCTATGAAAGTTGATATTTGCAAAAAGTGCATTGAAATCCTAATTTTTTTTTTAGCACTTTTTGTGCATTATTCACTGCAGTATAGGTTGTGATTAGCAAAATCGTATTTTATTTAGTGGAGTCTTTCTTTAGGCTCGGATATTTGAATTGAGTTTAAATTCTATCCACCTTAGGCGGAAACCTTCACCGTTTGTGGGCCCCACCAAGCATATATCGCAATAATCTGAACCGTTTATCTTGTAGAGCTCACAAAGTAGTATATCTCTTTGACTGTCTATTTTATAAAACAAAATTCAATTTTTGATGTACCTATCAATGTCCGATCAACCTGATTTTTTGTATGGATATACTGCTCCACGGGTCCTACGAGATGAAGAGTTCAGATTATTGCACAAATTGTATGGTGGGGTCTGCAATGGATGGTGAAAACCCCATGGCTTCTACCCTTTTTTTTTTTTTTGGCAAAAGGTGAGAAAATTGTTATTCATCTAATAGGCAAAGCTTAAACATCAGAGAGATGAGAACCCCATGGGGGTAAAATGGGCATCCACAGACCGGACATGCCATTGGAAAGGGCTTTTTGAGCACAACAATGCGCAGCCCTATTACATTCACGTTTAACAAAACCAAAAACACAAGAATTGAACGATTTCTTCAAGAAGACTAAACAATCATGAATAACTACTGTTATATCGGAGGGAGGGTCTTGATCATCACTGCAACTCCTCACAATCGCCTCCGGGTCCGATTCAATATGCACCTTAGGACACTTTAGCGCAGTCCCCAGTTTTAACCCATTGCGAATGGCCAAAGCTTCAGCAGTTCTAGACGAGTTGATCCCATCATGAATAGCCAAAAAAATACCTATAACCTGACCATTATCCCTTTGAGCCACTGCCCCTGTGCCAATAGTAGTTGAGCTTCTGCAAACCGCCGCATCAACGTTTATCTTCAACACATTCATCTCAGGTCACTGCCACACCAAGGTCCCCATCAAAGAGGAACTCAATGGGGGATGGGGGACCTTAGTGTTAGCGTTCTGAAACTCGTAAAAATTACCTTGCGCTTTCCTACTAACAGCATCCGTTGCCCAAACTATTCCATTGAAAATAAAGTCATTCCTTGCTCGCCATATCCACCAACAAAAAAGTAAAGCCATACATAGGAAGGGAGAGGGCAAACGACTCTGTGTTATATGATTGTAGATGCATTCTCACCAATCAACCATGTGCCTACAATCGAGCAGTTCTTCAGGTCTTAGCCGAAATGGAGAGTGGATCCAGGCTTTGATTGCAGCCTCACACAGAAAAAGAACATGTGCGATCGATTCTTCCGCTTTACCACAGTGAGTACAAACTAGGTCAACTTTGACTTTGCATTGGTTTCTACCTTAGGTGGAAAGAATCTAACTCATTTGAATTATGCACGAAAAAAATCATGTTGGTCGGTCATATTTCATTTAATGCCTAATCGAATTACGTTGGTTTTTAGGAAAATAAACTGTGGAAATTTTGTCATTTATTTTTCTCTAACAAAAATATAATCTAATTGTATGTCTATCGGTGCAAACAACTTGTTCAATACCCTAGGGTGTGGTGCCAATGTCCATGACTTTCCTATGTAAAAGTGGGGTGGTGGCAGGAGGAGTGCTTAGGTGAGCCGTATGGAAGGTTGGGGCATGGGGGTGCTCAAAAAGGAGTTTTTTTTTTTGGCTTGTTTTGTGATATCTCATCTCACGTCAAAAGTTAGTTCACAAAATCCTTTAACATGCGTTGCACTTTTGTTCTCTATTTTTACTGTGTTCGTGCTGTCAATTTTCAGTCCTTACTCTTGAAAATTTTATGCCTTGTTCTTTTTCAAATTCAAAAAGAATTTTTCAAAAAATTCCCCCTAGATTCCACCTAGATTCCCCCTACTTCCAATATTTCTCTCTCTATCTCTTTCCACTTATTACCCCTACAATTTTTCAAAATTTTTTTCAAAAACCAAACCAAACAAGACATTAGTAATTTGAAATGTGATTCAAATGCGCTTTTGTACTTGTCCTTGCAAATTATGTGACTTAAGTCAAAAGTTTACATTGATGACTTTTAAGAATAGAAAAATTCGCAATCAAGTTTACTTTTTCTTACTTATTACCTCAAGTCTAGTGTTAGTATGATTTTTAAATCCAAAAAATAGAGAAATTCGCTATCAAGTTTACTTTTTCTTACTTATTACCCAAGTCTAGCGTTAGTGTGATTTTTCAATCCAAAAATAGTGAGAATTTTCTGAATTATTAAACTTTGAAGTCAGAACATCACCACCACCCACCACCACAGAAAAGAAAAAGTGAAATCACAGAGTTTACGTTGAAGTCCAATCCAAACACGGAGTAATTTTATTAAACATTGAATTAGAAGAACACAACATTCTGTTCGGTTTGAAATTTGAGTGAGATTTTTAAGAGTAATGAATGGAGAAAGATATATAAAAAAATATTATAGACCATGCACAGGAGTTTAGAGACCCCAAACGAACAAGCCAGAAGTTTTTTTTAGATCAATCCATTTACGTAAGGGTCCATCTATTTACAGCACGTTGGACTGTGAATAAACTAAGAAAAAGAAAGGAGAAACAGACTCTAAGAGCATCCACGATGGAATAAGCAAAATAAAAAATTGTTAAAATTAGCAATGTTAGATTAAAAAAGTGCTCACTTTGAAATAACTAAACCTAGTAAACCTCTTAACAACTCATCAAATTTTGGCTATTCAATAATCAAAGCTAGCAATATTTTGTCAATAACCAAATTTTATCTCTCAATCAAGTACACCAACATTACACAAAAACCTTCTCTCTTCCATTATTTCTCTCTCTTTCTCTCTCAACAATGTTTTCAAAAAATAATTTTAAAAAACTGTAACTTTCAAAAAAAAATTCTATTTTTTTCAAAAACTTTTTTTTTTTTTACAAAAAACAATTTTTTCAAAAATTTTAAAAACTGTAAGTAAATAAAGTTTGTTTTTCAAAAAACTATTTTTGAAATTTCAAAACTCTTTTATAGAAAACTGTTTTTTACACAAAATCTATTTTTAAAAAACTGTACTTCTAGTTTTTTAAATTTCAAAACTATTTGTGTAAATACAATTCTTTCAAAATTGTATTTACAGTTTTTAAGTGAACAAAGTGTGTGTTTTTTGAAAAATTGTTTTTTGTTTTTGAAAAAACTATTTTTTTTTGAACTATTTCTAACATAAACTATTTTTTTTCCTTCAAAAACCGTTTTTTTTTTAAAATATGCGTGAAATGAAGGGAAAAAGTTTGGAGGGCTCATTAGTTTTGATTATAGGCAAAAAATAACCAATATAGGATTTGACATTGCTAATTTTAGTAACCTCTAAATGGATAATCAAAATCTGATGCGGCATGTTTTGATTATTCACATTTGGTTATTCCATTGCTGATGCTCTAATGCACTTTTTACACTTTTCAATATATTTTCATACATTTTTGGCAAATTTCTATATATTTTAAAACCTTAATACTAAGAGCATCCCATTGTAATAAGCAAATGGGTGTAGATAACCAAATTTAACAACAATACTCAAAAAATAGCCCACATTGTAATAAGCAAACTTACAAGTCTTTTAGCAAATAACCAAATTTCACTCATTTCATAATCAAACTTAACAACTTTTATTAATAACCAAAACACAATAACCAAACTCAATAACTCAAAAACATTCCACATTGGAATCGTCTCAGACTCTCATCGAGACGAATAATTTGGTGTGGTTGGATACGTGATTGAAACTCGTTTGTGATTGGACAAATGTGCATTGAGTATTGTGGGATTTTTTTTGGTTAAAGATGCAAAATTAACCAATGTGGAGGTAGATATTAAGTTTGATTATGGACTAAATGGATAATCAAATACTGATGTGACACATTTTGATTATTGATTTTGATTATTACCATTGCGGATGCTCTAAGAGTACATTAGGCTATTTAGCAGACATTATACTTTAACAAATGCCTTAACTCACGGATCAAAAACAAATGCCTTAACTCTAAACAAATCTTTTAGAAAAATTACCAAACTGCCCCCGAAGTTTTTGCAAATTATGGTTGCCCCCTAGTGTTTGGATTCTATCTAACATCATCAAATCCTAAATGTAATGGACCATATCGTTCTTTTATAGCTTATGAAACACTGCAGATATGTGAAAAATAGTCTTTCGAGGCTTTAAAAAAAAAGACAAGTTGGTCTATTCTGAAACAAGGGACATTTGTAATTTTCCAAATGTGCGGTACACCTATTTTGTGACATATCACCCTTTTGATATTTATGTTTTTCTGTAGCTAAATTCTAGTACTAGTGGATGCTTTTATGAGCTAAACTGGGTCTAGAATCTAGATCTACTAGAAGCTTATCTTTAGTCAAAACAACTAACAGGAAAAATGCAATGTTCAAAAGTTAGCGGCAGAGTGGGTAAGTGCATTATTTTCCAAATACTTACCAAATTTATCTTGTCCTTATATTTTTTTAGAGAAATTTTTTTTTGCAAATTTATAAACATTTTAATGCACTCCCTTAAATATAGGTTTTATGAAACAGGTTGTTTGGTATGAGTTTTGAGGGGAAGGTTTTGGGATAATGACAGAAAATAGATAGAAAGACCGGAGAAATATTAAAAACCATACACAAAAAGAGATAAAGAAAGATTTTGGGACCACGAGAGCAAATTCCCAACAGCAACAAAAAAAAGAAAAGAAAAGAAACCTCTTTCCCAACTTCTCTGTTTTTATTAACTAATGCATATTATAGTCAGATGCTCATTTTTAAATAGTCAATCCTACTTGGTGGAATATGTTTACCAGAAATGATACCCACATTTATTTTCACAAAACTAACCAAAAACGCAGTTAATTTCTTAGGTAATTACTCTCGGAATTTAGAGTGATATTGACCCCGAAATGGATAATATTGGGTTGAGTATTGGCATTTTTTAAAGTTATTTGCACAAAAGCTGGTAGTGCTCTTGCTGGGAAAACAAATTGAAAATCAGCTTTCAAAAGCACCTTAAACCTAGCTTCTCCAAATCAAAACCTTTTCTACTTCTAAAGAATCTCTAGAATTTCAAAATTGGTTGATAAAAATCTTGCCAAACAACACCAACTGTTTCACTATTTAGTACTCATTGCAAAAAATAAAAATGGTGAGATACTCCATCCGTTTCAAATTGAGGGTCCATCTTTCCTTTTTTGGGAGTTTCAAAATGAGAGTCCAGTTTGAAAAGTCAACACCCAAAAAGCTCAAACTTTTTCATTTTGCCCTTTCTTCTCCAAACTTAAATACTCATTAAATAATGATTTCAACAAATAAAATGACAATTTTAAAAAGGCTAAAAAGAACAGAAATCCACAACATTCATTATATTAACGTTGCAACTCCATTGTATTTACAAAGAATAGAATTACAACATTGAACTAAAGCCACTGCCTAAAGCAAAAATATCCAGTGGCAACACATCCTTGCCAAGTGTTGGCCAAAACATTGCCAAAAAAAACCGTAGGAACCCTTTTACCAACCTTACTACACACCTTTACATTTACTTATAGCACAAACCAGCTTCTTCTTACCATCTCAAAAAGACACCATTGACAAAAGGCTATTTTCATACCACAACTATTAACAAAAGGCAAGGTATATACAAACCCAAGAACTATACTTCAAGGATGCTCCTTCTACTGGGGAAGGCTTCAACTTGTTTCCAAAAAGAAAGGCAGTTGGGGACCAAACCTGTAGAAGATTGGACAAAAACAAGGAGAATTTTTTCAACTAAAGCAATTTTTCAACTTTAAAAAAAAAAAAACCTCATTGAAAAATTAAATTAAGTGAAAGAATAACTGATCACCTCATTGTTGGAGATTAGCCAATGCTCTTTCTACAACCTCACGATCACATGAAAGATGCGTAGGAAGATTACCACTTCTCATCAACTTGTTTTTTCCCAAATGTGGTTGCTTGTAATGATTTCCCCCATCTACCTTCATTATCTCAATCATACATCCTTGCAATGATAAAAATACTTCATTGAGACTTTGGAATGATAAATTTTCAAAGGATTTCTCCACAGCCGCAACAAGTTCATCAATAGTGGTAGGCGCTTCTTGATGTTGCAACGATTGAATGGAGTTAAAATATTCGAGATCCAAGACATTCAAGTTTGGACTATTTGGAGGTTGAAAAGACAAACGGATGTCAAACCCGTCTTTACATGCAGCTTGAACAAACTCGGAATCCAACTGATGGATATGCGGCTTTGCGTTATCTTGTTGAATAAATATAGTCTCGGTTGAGTCGTAATGTGGCCATTTGGCTCGGATGGCTAGCAACACTTTATCAATCGAACAAGAGCGCAGAACTTCCTTAGTTACTAAGAGTGTCCCCATTGTAATAAACAAATGAGTGTGAATATACAAATTAAACAACAATGCTCAAAACAATACCCCACATTGTAATAGGTAAATTTACAAGTCTTTTAGCAAATAACTAAATTTCACTCATTCCATAACCAAACTTAACAACTTTTACCAATAACCAAAACTCAATAACCAAACTCAAAACACCTCACATTGGAATCGTCTCATCAAGACGAATAATTTGGTATGATTGGGTGCATGATTGGAACTCGTTTGCAATTGAACAGATGTGCATTGTGATTGTGGGGGGTTTTTTTGGTTAGCGATGTGAAAATAACCAATGTAGAGGTAGATGTTGTTGAGTTTGATTATAAATTCAATGGATAATCAAATGCTGACGTGGCACATTTTGATTATTGGTTTTAATTATTACCATTGCAGATGCTCTAATGTAATTGCTTTAGTCTCCAAAGTGCTGGCCACACAATTTTTACTACTTCTTTTCGTAGGTTCCTTGAATGTAAAAGGGAAAATTCCAATTTTTCCAGAAAACTCTTCATTCCCAAATGCATTGAATTGTGGCCGAGCTATTGTAGAAAGGAACATGACTTTCGTAATGAAACCGCTTACTTTTGCAAGTGCGTAACAGTTCAAATTCCCATGGAAGGAGATAATACCTTTCCACTTCTCTTGATAAGAAAAACCATTTTTCATCAATATGCACATAATTGTACATATCCTTGAAAACAGGTTCACTTGCAAGACTGCTTGGTTCTAGCATCGAAAAACAAAACCGAAGTTGAGTTTTTTTACCCTCTTGAGTAAGATAGGGCTTCACTGCATTTGTGTGCGGTCGGATATCACCTTCTTTAATTCACCTAAAGAGTGTTGTTTGTGAGACTGTCATGGCCTTCGCTAATGAATGGATACTAGTCCTGCGACGAAGAAGAACTTCCGATACTTTGTTGACATCAAAGTGGATCCTATTTCGACCAACTCGACAGTGCAATCTTCTAGACACATCAACGACCACCCCATTTTCCATACAAAAAATAGTTCGTTTCCAAATTCAGCGAATTGATTTTGCATCTACAGAGAAGAGTCTAGCAACCTCAGGTATGCAACCCCTTTTTAACTTCCCCCTTTCACTTTGTTTTAACAGTGCCTCAAAAATCTGTTGCCGTTGCTGGTTGGTCAATTTTTTTTGAAATCTGGGATGGGCAGAGGAGTGGGACACAGAAATATCCATATTCAAAGAGACGTGAAAAGAACAAAGAAAGGACTAGAGAGAAAATAAGGGGAGAGAGAAAGAGATTAGCAGGAGAAGAGTTATTCTTGGAGGGTTAAGGTCCAGTCCAGTATTTATAACCTCCGGTCCGGTCCAGTTTTGGGCCTTTGTGGGCCCCTCCAGGGTCCACAACAATGATCAGGATCGTTCATTATGTAGAGCTCGTCGAGAATGGTATCCATGCAAAAAATTAGCTTGATTTAACATCGATAGATACATGAACAAAACAGATTTGTATAAGAAAAATGCGATAACAAAAATTAAATTGAAACTCATAATTTTCCATTTTTTCTTGTACAAATATGTTTCGTTCATGTATCTATCGATGTTAAATCAAGCTAATTTTTTGTGCGGATACCATTCTCGACGAGTTCTACATAATGAACGATTCCGATCATTGTTGTGGACCCGAGAGGGGCCCACAATGGCCCAAAACTGAACCGGACTGGAGGTTATAAATACTGGATTGGACTTTAACCCATTCTTGGAGGGAGAGAAAAGGGTGGAACAGAGAAGATTGAGGAAAGTATGGCATTCCTTTTATAGTGCTCCTTGAAACAAGTTTTTGAATCTACTGAAATTTCGAGAGTTTTGGGGACTGACTCCATGTTTAAATTTTGGAAACACTCGGGACCCGCCTTTTTTTGCCTCCAATTGATTGCCATTCAAAAGTTCAAATTGGCACCTATATTGAAGAAGAAAGGAAGTCTACTTTCTCCATGTGAGTTGGGATTTTTTAGCAGAAATTGCAGGGCCAATTTTTAAATCCCATCATACTGCATAGTTAGGGGCAAAATTGGAAACAAAAAAATTTGTCAATGCAATCACGAGTCCTTCTAAAATAGTTGGATTTCTGAAAAGGGACTCACAATTCAAAATGGAGGGAGTAGCATTTTATGTGATTGTGGAACCCATTTATCTCAATAAAATACATATATTTTGAAATCACATTAAATGATGTCCAATACACCAAAATTTTTGACAAATTTAATTTTCTAGATGAACTTTTAAACATAAACAATTTCGATCATTGACGCGAGTATGTAAAAAGCTCACAAAAGAGCATAATGAGTCCAAATCATAGACCGAAAATATCGGAAGCGGGGAGCCTGTGGTGACCCATCTCACCACAGGTGTGTAGTGAGGCAAAACTACAACGTTTTGTTAGCAAACTTCGCCATTTTTCATGCCAGGTTTAATACCCATTAAATGGGCAAGACGGCAAGAAGTTAGTGGTTTCTTTTTTTTTTTTGATTTTTTGAAGCGGTCATACAAAGATTATTCAACCTGCAAATTATTTTTAAAATATTTTTTATGGGTTCTTGAAAAAAATTAGCACAATTCGATATCGGTTAGGGGTGTTTCATAATTTGTAGAGCGACCTACGAACTCTGAAACACCTTACGAATTATGAAATAGCCCTTACTGATATCAAATTGTGCTAATTGTTTTTAGGAATCCATAAAAAATTATTTTAAGAATAATTCGCGGTTTGAATCATTTTTGTAAAAATAAAAAAAATATTTTCAGGAATCATCTTTGAATCATTTTCATAAAAAATATTTTCAAAATTCGTGAGGTATTTCAAAGTTTGTAGAGTGCTCTACAAATTATGAAACATCCCTAACCGATATCGGATTATGCTAATTTTTTTTGGAAACTCATAAAAAAATATTTTCAGAATAACTTGCAGTTTGAATCATCCTTTTAACCCGTAATAGTCCTCACAAAAATAAAAAAAATTAATTTTTTTTTATTAATTTCTTGCCCATTTAATGGGTGCCAAACATGGTATAAAATAAGGAATTTCTTGCACCAAAACGGGGCCATGTTTAGCACCCATTAGAGTGTTTCAAAATTTGTAGGGCGCTTTACAAATTACGAAACTTCTCTAGCTAACCAATATCGGATTGAATTAATTTTTCTTAGAAACACACAAAAAATATATTTTGTTGAAGAATAACTTTCGGTTTGAATCATCTTTGAAGGATCCGTAATGAGCTCCAAAAGATCAAAAAAAAATCACTAACTTCTTGCCCATTTAATGGGTAACAAATATGGCATAAAAAATGGTGGAGTTTGCTAAACAAAACTGTGTAGTTTTGCCTCACTACACGCCTGTGGTGAGTTGGGTCACCACAGGCACCCCGCGTCCGAAAATATCTCATCCCAACATGCATGTAAGTGTACTTTATATATTTATGTTATAAACAAAGTGGGTTTAAGGTTTCGTGCGCAATCATTCTATTTAAAAACTAATATATTATATAGTACTTATATGTTAGAAGGAAGTACATGTTAGAAGGGATCTCTTCTCTCCGTCTTATGAGCCGTTGGGTCCGTTTTTCTAGGTATTTTTCAATTCTATTATGAATATTCAAATGGCCATTTTTTAAAGCTCGCAATCATTCTAGGTGTTTTATATTTAATCATGTTAAAAACAACGTTATTGATTGAATACCAATTAATATGATTCCGATTTTTCCTGAAAAATAGGAAAAAAAGGAATTAGAACAAGGAATCCAATTATCTTGAACATCAATGCCTTTGCAATTTTTGGTGCGACAAATATTCTCAACAAGTTTTAAAAATAAAAGGGTAATTTGATACTCAGGAGAAAAGTGTACGGTTTTGTTTGGAAAATGTGGAAAGGAAGGAAAAGGGAAAATATAGTAATTTCATTCTCTTCTTAATTATTTTCTCTCCTCTTTTCTTTTCTTCCACAAGTTTCAAACATAGTCTAAATTTTCTTGAACACTCCCTTAAGCAATCAAATAATAAAAAAAAACCTCAGACCTTTCATATGCATGTCCTTTTATTTTAGAGCACAAGGAAGATTATGAGGATTGGAGTGAATAAGCAAGAAAACTCCAGCCCCTTCGGCTCCGCCCTCAAACTAGAAGCAGAACCCATCTCCACATCAAAATTTCTTTCGACTTCTCTCACTCCCCCATTATGGCCTTATGGGTACTTCATACGGTACGTACATTCTAGAGTTGGGTTTCAATTTCGTTCCTTTTAGTTCTGAACATTACCCTTTTAATTTGCTTCATCTTTGAAGTCATAATTAGATTCTTGTTTATATTCTACGATATATATCTTGGCCTATGTTTTTGTTTGATTCTGGTGTTTGTTTGAGAACAAATTTCATTGGGTAATTGAATTCCATTCTTGTTCAACTAGAAAGATTGGGGTGGGGGGTGGAGATGGAAAATCTATGTTAAATTACACTATTGTGGTACCTCTGCATTCGAATTGAGCCTCTATCGTTGCTTCATTCTAGAATGAGTTTGGTCAATCAGTCCATGTTTAAGGGGAAGAGGGTATTAGTTTAATCATGAAACAGAACAATGATTGATCCTTTCCTTAGTGTTTTAACTCACTTGTTGTTTGTGATGAATTTTTAGAAAGTGATAACAAGTAAATGAGATGGTTGTGGAATCTCTCTTTTCGTGTTCAAAGTTTTTGTGATTCTGTTTTTTTGGACATTCAGTTTATCGCTGGGCATGTCGATACTCGCTGGTATAATTGCATCAGAAAACTGCGGGGGAAATGATTCCACATTTCTTCGATTGTAACTATGAAGTATGATGAATTTCTAGCCAAAAGCGGCCTTGAAAAAGTATCTTCAAGCTTTATTACTTCAAAGATCTAATGTCTTTTTGTTGTCGAATTCAGAAACTCTTTCAGGGATATACAAGACAATTATAGTGGTGT
>BPLS01007793.1:0-16285 GCA_019656275.1 Rhododendron kiyosumense
GATTATCCTCCTCTTGCTATTAGAAAGCATGTATTTCTAATACCATCACAAATCAACGGCCAAAAGACAACAATGTCAATGGACCTTTGCTCAATCTCATATCAATGTCATAAAAACCATATACTAGCGGGAGAAAGAACGACACAACAAATAAATAGGCCAAAAAAAATAAAAATAAAAAAGAGCACAGGAACCTACCACTGCAAGTTTTTCGGCCATAAAGTGGTTCACTTCCTCAAAGCTATAATTTCGAGTCTCATATTCCCTTCCTATCAACAAGGAAAACAACAGTTAGCAAGATGTTTTAATCAAACTATATTACTGATAGGAAAAATGATAGACGAAGACTGGATACCAATAAGATTAATAACAACATTTGCCTTTGCCATTACAGCCTTGATTGAATTTTCATCCCTTGGGTTGTACTTCATTGGGACTATCTGTAACAAATTATAAGAAGCCCCGAATAAGAGCAAACAATGAAGCACTGGATACAGCATACACACATTAAAAACATCATTTTCGTCATCTTACTTTTGTGTGTGTGTGTTTTGTAAGTGTAAGCAAGCGTGAGAGTGAGAGTGAGAGTTTATGTGTGGTGGTGGAGGGGGCTTGAGAATAAAAAGTCATGTTCCATTTTACCTGTCCCAAATCACCCATCAATTTGAGATGACGATGAGAATCCTCAGAACCTCGAAAAGGAACCAACACTTGAGACCCCATTTTAGCTGAAAGTGGATTATTAGCATTAGTTTAGAGTACAAACAGACACTTTCAAGAAAACAAGCTCACACACAGAAGTTGTTAAATGAATATTCAACTTTCCGTTTGTTATGACAAAAATGTATGTCTATATTTTATCAAGTAAGAAACTGGTTTCCTGAGTAATCTCCACTCACTATAACATCTAAACACGCAAATCGTCCGTACAAACATCCATGCAAGATTTGTTTCCAATACAAAACTATAACAAAATGTGGTAGAAACTAGAAAGCTGATTGTAGCATTTTACACAAAGAAATTGAGTAGTTACTCTCAACTTTCTATTCCAGGCATTCCAATCTTCCTAAAACTGGACTTTTGTTCCCTTTCTTTCCTTATCAGCCCCATTTCCTCTTCCTTAGACAAGCTTTCATCAGTCGGCACGTGAACTTCCTCTTAGCATAGACACGAACGAGAAATCATTATGGTCCAGTGCATTAGATCAAAAACTATAACATGCATTGCCCAAGAAGTTGCGCCACTTAACCACTCCTAGCTTCTTTCCCTGTGTTCTTACCAGCCTCTCCACTTTCAATCCGCAGCCCATATTCTTCCTCGAAAAAATAAAAATGGAGAGGACGAATGCCCAAAACTCAAATGTATTGCAAGAGAAGAAACTAGATGCCCAACTCAGTCACTCCATGAAGCATTTCTGCCCACTTCCACTTCTTATGTATATTGCATAAGTCTAATTGGGCTCTGGGACTCTTCACACCTAAGTTATGTTGTTTTTCTCAAGTACTTTATATTCTTTAAAATAAAATTAAAAAGAGCCCCAAGCACTGCAAAATCTATCAGATTGCATCCTTTCCACCGATAAGATACAGGAATGATTTGGCAGAAATTGATTGTTTTCTTTCCATAAAACCTTAGCTCCAGGGTATACAGTCTGTGTATGAATAGAACCATGTCATAGGCTACATAGCCCTTGGTTCTGTTCTTTTCTTCTTCACTTAAGTAGATTTGGGTCCAAATGAAGCATGCAAAGTTCTCATATTTACCTAAAAAATACTGTATCACCAACTCTTGGAAAAAACAAACACCAATCACCAATTGGCAAGTTGGGTAAGAACTTTCTTAGGAGAACTGTTATTGATACAGAACCCAACCATGAGAGATGGTTCAGAGACTCCTGGACACACAGCGGAGATCATTCCATAGGAACAATATATTATATCATATTTTTTGATTTTTTCATGAACCCTACAAATGACTTTTCAGCAAGTTACGAAATGAGAGAGAATAAAGATTCAACTCACCAAGCCGCTGAACAAGATAGCGCCCAAGAAACCCAGTAGCTCCAAAAACTGCAGAAATGATACCACTGCCAGACATATTGCACAAGTATTCAAAATGGGTCAATGACAAGTTACAGCTTTAAAACAATAGAAACTCTGAAGCTTGCTCATCTATTTAGCAGATAGAGCACTTGTGTAGTCCATTTATTGGTTTTGTTTCCCCATAACAGATTAAAATCATCTTCAGCACATGCCGAGCAAAAAAAAAAAAATCATCTTCAGCACATGCATCTCACTTATTCACTTTTGGCATTCAGAAAAGTTTTTGTACCCTGTTTTGATTTCCTGATTTTACAGATGAACCTAGTCTTGAAAGATAAAATTGTCTTGCATCCAGCATGTGTGAGATGGTGCCTTTTACAGCTACTACCTTTTTTCGTGTGGCAACCAAGCATTTACAAAAGGAAGGAGAAAAAATGTCAAAAGGGCATACCGTTCTATTTACAACCAAAGAATGCAAATAATACTTCCTTCTTAAAACAACTTAGAACTTCAATACTAGCTTGTACTTCATTAATTTTTATTGCCCATTGTTGACTGAAAGCCAAAATACACAAAAACCAATTACATACATCAGAGTATATGCATGATTATTATGATAAACCTGACCGAAAGTGATAGAAATTGAAAACCATTCCACTACCGTTGTCAAACTAAATTAGTACCCTATTTTAAGTCAGATAGACAATGCCAGTTAAAATTCACAACCCAGTTCCACATACGGCTAATTCAGTATCTCCACTTAGAGTTGCAAACGACCCGAGCCGAGTCAAGCTTTGACGTGTTCGAGCTTGGCTCCTTCAATCTAGTCTAGCTTGAGTCGAGCCCAAATAATCGAGCTTGAGCTTGGCTCATTTATTACTGAGGTGTTCAAGCTCGGTCTCTTTAAATGAGCCAAGCCTCTCCAAACAAACTGAGCTGTCATAATTGAGCCGAGTTCCAACTAACTCAAGCTCGGGTCATTTAACTAAACGAGCTTAAAACGATCAAAGCCTCGAGCTGCTCGCGATCACCTCGGTGAACCTTTTGCAGCCCTATCTACAATGGACATAAAAATCGAAGAAAAACTAGACTGGATCTAACAACGTTTCAAAACCGATTAAACGCAAATTACAGCGGAGAATATGAGTGAGAGAGTAAAACCTAACAGATGATCTTCCACCAGTGCCCTTGCGAACTAGATGCCCAATACCTTTGGTTGCAATGTTAGATGCAAACCGCGGGTGATGAGCGCCATAATCTGCAGCCAAAAGATCCAGCTGGTTAGGATCGTAACACGTAGTTGACATAACGAAATGAAAAACCTAGAAATGAGGGAAACTGAAAATGTAGAAGAGAAGGGTGGATTACGATAGTCATGGAGCGGGTACAAGGACTTGAGAGAAGAAATTGAGCGACAAGGATTCAAGTTTTGGTGCCCTAATCGCCTCGAAACGGCCTGCATCGTTCTCAATCGGAGAAGAGAGAGAGAGAGAGAGAGAGAGAGAGAGAGAGAGATGGCGGGTTATGCGAATTGGGGACGAATTGCGTCGATGAGGCAATGTGCTAATCTGCGCCGGAGTGTTGAGATTTTGCGTTGGGTACTGTAGACTACGGACTTCGGCTGGCTCCAAACTTATTTTTCTTCCATTTTTTACTTCGTTTCTGTGTATTTCGTTCGGGGTTTTTTAAAATTTTTGTTAGATTCGCGTCATATTTTTAGATTAATCATTTGTATTGACGGAGGGAATCTAAAAAGTACAAAATTATGAAGAAAAAGTACACTGAAAACGAAAAATATCAAACAACTGTCTCATTTGTCTGAAGTGTCATTTTATTTAATTTTTTCAAGATCGGTTTATATTTTTATACTTTTTTCAATTCGTTTTGTCTAGATTAACTCTAAAAATTACGACGAAAAACTAAGCTAAATAAAAAATATCGAAAATAAGTTTCAGACTTGTAAGTTTTACAAGAACGTAGGTGCAACCCACCCATGAGTTGTAAAGGTGAACTTGCGCACAGGGTTCGATTCTTCCCGGAGACAAACCATGATTTTAGTGGGGGGCCATGACGGTGGGTTGATGTGCTAGTCTCCCTCGAGATTTGGCTTGCACAGTCAAGTCCAATAACGGCTCAACTACAGGGTTGTTTCTCGGTCACCAAAAAAAAGAAAAAAGAATGCAGGTACGAGTGTGGGAGCTTGAAAGTCTTTCTCAAGAATCTCCAAAATAACTAAAATTCGTGAATGTGAGGATTAAAAACCCGAGTGTAAGCCATTTTGAAGAATCATGTCACTAAGCTTCTGCCTTGAACGTGTACCCAATACCCCTATTCCCAGGTGAGTCAGGTGACCATTTGCGTTTGCTCGCTAGAAATGTACAACAATTTTATGCATTTGAGGGTCGCTTTTGACCTGGAACTGAAAATGATCTAAAGCAGTGTAGAATTGATGGATAACGGGTCCCTACTCCCCAGTGCAATTTGGTGTGTTTCACTGGGATCTTATTATTATTATGATCCAGACCGTTCATTTTATAAAGTTTAAATTTATCTTTTAAATTCTGCTATTGTCCTTTAAACATTAGTAGTAATCACGTGATAGGATAGATTTAACCAACCAAGAGGCTATTGATATTTGATCAATTTAAGTTTTTTCTGAACATGTTCTACTCTACAAACCGTATAAGTAGCCCCCTCGGGACTATTAGTTCCAATAGCTTCTGTCGTTGAATCTCGTGCAAGTTTGGTTGATAGATTTTCAAATCCGACTTTCCAAGTGCTTTTACACGGAACAAATAAGTCCGTGTATAGCCAATCATCGCATTCTCTTCCACCTCGAATGTGTACCCGATACACCTAGTGTTCTTCTAATCACTACTCCTAGCATTATATTGCAAAACCAAATACTCAACCCTGTACAAATGGAAAAAACTAAAACAGAACCACCAGAATCACTACCAATTCTATCCGTTCGAAGGTCAAATCGAGAAAATCAGCAACATCGCGATAGAACAAAACTTGCATTGGAACTTCCTTAACTCCACTAGTCGAAACAGTTAATTAAGCACGAAACGTCTAACGTTCTACAATAAGCTAATAAAAATTAGAACCTAGTTTATTATCCACAAATTACAAATTGCCATGCCCCCATTTCCATGCCGTGTGATTAGTACCCCTCTGCTGGCCCAACTTATTTGAGTTATACAGAGAAAGCCAGCTTATGAACTCCCCCGTAGCACTTAAAAAGGGGGGAAATTATCTTGTAATCACTAGAGCTTGAAACTATTTCCTCTTGGTTCTTGACCTCCTTCTCTCTCGTCGATTTGATGACTGAAGCAGCGCAGCAGTGGCCGGCTCATTTTCAGGATAGTTCTTGGGTCTTCTTGCTTGTACTCGTTGAAGATTCTCGGGCACCCCATCACGTTCAAAAATCTGGTATGCCACTAGATCTAGACGAGTACTCGGAAACCAACTTGAGAAACATGGAAGATTTGTCCTCTAATAATCGTGCTGGAGGATCAAACTCTGCAACTCGACCTGCAAAAAGCCAAAACTGAGTTTGATGAGCATACTAATTTGGGGAGAATGGAACAGTAGGAGCTGTTTTTTTCAAGTTCAAAAGCAAACTTATGAACAGATGGGGTGTATGCTGCTATGCTCGAGCAGACTATCGAGCATTTTTGGACTTTAAGGCCCTGTTTGTGTGACTGTACTAATAGTGACGGGATATATATGATCATATAATGAGCAATATCGCACTAGTGAATTTCCTTGGGGTATTGTCTGCCATATGTTCTCTAACACTCCATATCCAAAGCACATTTGAATCATGAATTCAAAAGTTCCGACCAAACTCATGTTAAGTTGTCCCCTTAGATAATAGTGATCCCCTACAACTGCTTTAGTTCAGACCAAAAAAAAAAGATTTTGGGTATGTGAGGTGATACACCTCTCTTTTTTCTTTTTCAAACAGGTATACCTCCGCAGAAATACAAGGGCCGTTTTCAGCTTTTATGTATTTCTCAAAATGTAATATATCTTGTCTATACTTGCAAATCCCAACGAATACAATTTTTTCACAAACTCATGAAAACAAAAATAAATGGGCCATTGTCCAAATGCATAATAAGGGTAAAGTTCTTCAGGAGAAGTCTTATAGAATTGCAGCAACAATATATGTATACTAAATTGAAGGAAAGAAATGAAGAATTACTCACCATCACTGAGGACCAGAACCAGATCGCTGTCAATAACAGTTGGGATACGATGAGCAATAGTGCACACAGTGCAGTTCCTAAACTCAGTTCGGATGATCTTCTGTATAAGATTATCCGTGGCTGAATCAACTGAAGCAGTTGCTTCATCAAGAACCAAAATCCTTGCCTGTTTAAGTAGAGCTCGGCCTAAGGCAACCAGTTGCCGCTGCCCAACGCTCCAATTATCTCCATTCTCAACAACTACAAGTTTCAGACAAATACAGTTTGTTGATTGGGTGCCAATACTCACAGGAAAGCCTCTAGATGTATTAGTAGAGCTTAAAATTATGGCTAAAATAATTAGCATAGATACCTGGTGTATCAAGCTTTTGCTCTTTCTGGCGAACTATCTCTCCCAGCTGAGATTTATCAAGAGCCTGTTCCAAATCACAAGACAATCACAAGGAAGACCAAAAGTGACAAATGGGCACATACTACGTGAGTCTGTTCTGGTTACCACAATGCCGACACAATAAACGGGCAGAAAAAGGGAAAAACACTCGAAACCCATGTTTTGACAACTGAAGTTTAGCCTGAACTTATAAAAGGAACTAAGGAAAAGAGCATAAACATGACTGAATTAGAGGAGAAATTTTAGTTACTGAACAAGAATCACATGTGATTTGGGAATAATTAAACTTGCTTTTTGCTACATATTTCACAAATTTAACATTGGATCCAAAAGTCATGTTGTTGTTACATGTTTACTAATCAAAACTAAGAGAAATTTTCTAGCATGCTCGTGGACACCTTAATGAAGAAAGAAAAAGCTAAGCAAGTTGAATTACCTGCCAAATTTCTTGATCAGAGTGTTCATGGAGAGGATCAAGATTGCCCCTAATGGTCCCCTCAAACAAGGTTGGATCTTGGGGTATGATACTCAAACGGCTACGAAGGTCATGAAGACCAATCGTTGAAATATCAATATTGTCTATAATGATTCTGCCATGGGAGGGTTCAATCATTCTGAATAATGCCTGGATCAAAGTAGATTTACCACTTCCCGTACGCCCTACAATTCCAATCTTCTTTCCACCAGGAAATGAGCAGGTAACGCCGTGAAGCACTAAAGGAAGATTCTCCTTGTAACGAACCTAAAGAATTAGGATAAACATCATATTAGCGTCTTATTTTCTTCTACGTAGTCATCATATTAATCTGTAAAACAGGTACATTGCTAAAGAGTCATTATTTGTCTTAAATTGTAATTAAAAAACACAACCATTAATCAGAATCCAAACTTATAGCATATATTTGGTTAACAACTGTTCGTGTAGCTTCATGGAAATACCATGCCGACTTCAAGTAAGGTGCAAGTACCAAATTCTCTACTCGACACGAAGCAACGATTTCCGACTCTATGATCGTGTGAACCCACCAAACGACATATCAAAGGAGAAAACGAAGGGATTAAAGATGTGTGCAGCTGGCATCAAGCAAATGGTGTGATCCCACCAAATAGTAGGAGTTTCCATGCTAACACTTCATAGAAGCAGAATCAAGACATGACTAAAAGGTGGAAGTGGAATGCATACCTTTAAATCAATCAGCTCAATTGTTCCATTCTCTGGCCACGAACATGATGGACGAGAACCGTCAATAATTGGTGGAGCTTCACTAGGGATTTGGCAGTACTGATCAATTCTTTCTACAGAAATAATTTTGTTTTCAAGCTTGCAAAAGCTAAGAATCCACCGTGATAGCCGTGCATTCAAATTAAGGCCATATGTCACAGCCAGGCCTGCCATGCCTTCATAACAGAAACACCTTGATCAGAAACATCACGCAGAAAATCTGAGATTTGCGTAACAATTTAAAAACTTGCTTTGTCTTTCCTTTTTTATTTTACTACATACACCAAATGATGAGTTCTAGAACTTATGTCTACAATGGATCCACCAATCCAGTTGTAATAAGTTTCTCACATGTCATAAAGTTAACACTTGTGGTTTATCAGAACAAATTTCACCCATCCATACTAGCTCTGTGATGCCTAAGATATTATCAGGAAAAAAAATTCAACTTCGGAGAATTACTCACTTATTCCGACCTCCCGAAACTACATCACAAAAAGACCATGTTTGGGACAAACATAAACTCCATTGAAAGTTACAAACTTTCAATTTTTCATTTTTCTTCCGACTCTAATAACTTGTCCTAATTCCTTGACTCAGTTTATTTCAGAGTGAGTCAGGAGTACCACTTTGTTGGTAACTAGTCAGCAGTACGCACTTTGCATGATAATTTAAAAAAGACATAATGATTTATGTCTCATAAAGTACACAACATAACACACCATGTGCAATTCCTAACAAGTATAAAGCACCAATGTTACGTAGTGGCGTAAGTTCAACTTACTTGGATCAATACTTCCATGAGGGAAGCTCACAAGCAAAACCATGCAAAAAGCAAACACAAAGGTCGAGAGTAACTCCATCCGGAGGCATAGCCACTCAATGGCTGCAAGACTACAGAAGAATGGCCGAGCAAAACAATCAAGGAGATATAGGTTCCTCTTCATAAACCGCTTTTCTTGCCCAAATCCTCTAATTGTGGCTGCCCCAGAAATCGACTCACCGAAAAGATGGATGATTGGAGATTTCTGGATGCTAACAATGCGGACCAGTTCCCTCGATGAAGCCATGTAATATTTCTGCACTTGCGCATTGAAATTTTGTCAGGATATATTCACAGTATACAAATTAGCAGTTCAATTCTCACGTTTGCACCTCTCCGACAATGAACTAAAAAGAAACTTCGATGCAATAGCCTTGTTAGTTGTTCAATATAGGTGGACATAAGTAATGTCGGTTTTTGTGTTTTCCACATTGCAAGTTGCAACCTTCACTCCAATGTGGTTTTAGAAGCACAGGATCTTGGTGATAAAGTCATTTTTGTCAATAAAGTTTTACTCAAACTAGCTCAGAATTCCAGAAAAGACGTGGCTTCAGAAAAACTTTTTTTTTTTTTTATAAGTAAAAGATAATATTACCGAAAAGGCATTAAGGGAATGCCGCCCATATACAATTGAAGGCCACAAGACAAAAAGGCCCTAAACACTTGCACTCCAATTCGATTGAAAAAGCTCAAACCTATCTAAAAATTGGTCAAGAGAAAAACTGTTTGCATGACATGTACTAATTAGTTTAGGAGTTAGGCCAAAAAAATATAGGGTGTTAACAGGCATTTGGGGGATTACTATGCAGAGTGGAAAACCTAGTGTTAAGACATAATATGAATCAAAAAGCTAGAGTCCATTGTGGTTAACATTACGAAGCTTTCAAGTATAAAAGAAGGTTAAAACACGATAAAGGAAAACACTATGGTTGATTTTGAGAAGCTGGTTAACAAACACAATTCAAGTAGGGTAGAAAATGTTTTGCAGAGACAATACTTATAGTAAGATGAAAATCTATGCTGAAAGTTATCAAACCAAATTACAAGTAAAATTCAAGCCAGGAGATCATCAGTCACCTGCATCCACAAGCAAGCAATGGCCATTGGAACGACAAGAAACAAGATTTGCCAGGTAACTTGTGTCATTACACCGACTATACCAAGAAGCTGGATTGTTGTTGAAGCAAACCCACCTAGTCTAAATGGAATATCAAGATCAACAACACTTTGATCAACTGAAACCTGTTCAGTCAAACCCAATTTCAATGATTAAACGATTTGATATTACGTGAAAGGAGTTGAGCCAGAAGCAAAACGCCAGCAGTAGGTGAGGGCAGATCTTTTAGTGAGAGCAATTAACTTACACGATTCAAGATCCTTCCAGCTGGAGTGGAGTCAAAGAACGACATTGGTGCCCGAAACACGGATAACAGCATTTTAAGAAACAATTTTTGCGCAGCTGCTAGACCAAATGTAGCAACAAGTACAGCCCTCACAAATATAAAGCAAGAGCTCCCAAAAGCAAGAGCCATGTAAACAACAAGGAGGAGCATACTACTCGCTCTAGGTTTGTCCCCGGGTGTTTGCGGATTTGCCCAAGCCATCCACCAATTACTAGCTATTTGAAGCACCTGAAATAGTGTTTGTGCAAGAATGATGGGTGGGATCAATAACCCTTTATATGCTGCAGCCATGTACGATAAGTACACTTTCATGCTAACTTTTCCCCTCTCCCTCTCCTCTTCCTGAACAAGCTGCTTTTTCCTTGAACGTTTCGCTTTCTTTTTCTCCTTAATTGCTTTCTGGTCTTGAGCTGATAAACCCTCTTTCACTTCCTTCACCAAACTGACAATATTGTTTCCAATGGAATCACATCTTTTACCAAATACA
This sequence comes from Rhododendron kiyosumense, assembly GCA_019656275.1. Classification (NCBI taxonomy): domain Eukaryota; kingdom Viridiplantae; phylum Streptophyta; class Magnoliopsida; order Ericales; family Ericaceae; genus Rhododendron; species Rhododendron kiyosumense. The sequence goes on from BPLS01007793.1 coordinate 10,586, forward strand.
ACGGATGCATCACGAGGATTGCTTCCATCGGAATCTTCAGATGAGTGGTTGGGAATATCCATTGATTCAATTGCTTCATGGTGAGCTGACACTAAAGCTTTGAAATCAGTTCCTGCCAGCAAAAGTTCATCGTATTGCCCAGCCTGAACAATACGGCCTTCCTTTAAAACCTGCAAAATCAAAATGCGTATTTAGAGAGAAACTACATAAAAGTTTCAATTCATGTCCTCAGTTCTCACTCTCAGAAACTCTTCAGGCCAAAAAAAGGACAGAAATTTGAGAGTTTCATGGTTCAGTGCAGCAGGCGGCTGCATTGGGCTTAAGACTAAAGTGGTTCATAATTTAAATGGTCCCATAACGCCATAACCATTGCCATGCATTTTGGCACTATTACCTTTCCTTCACATTTTGGGGGGTAAATTCCTCTTACATTTTGGTTTGCTATGATTTCAAAGACCAATAATGCCTCGCTAGGCATTTCTAGAAGCTATGCTGATATTTTTCCTCCTCTATGTGTGTGTGTGTGCGCGTGTGAAATCCTCGGGTCAATAATAGATACAACAATTTACAACTGACCTGTCCATCCAACAAGTAGTAAGGCAGAAAAGTAGAAAACTAAACTAACTTAACTGTCCCTGAATCAAAATTTACCAAACATAGAATGGGGCAAAGACCAATAAAAGCAATTCAGATATGCACCTTTAAATCAATAAGTTAAATAACCAATGTAGAAAATTCCCTTCAAAATAACTTGTATGTATTAACTTTTTTGTATAGAAAAAGGCAACCTTGCTATAATAAGAGTTTACACGTCACAAAGTCAATATCACCATAAATCTTCTTCGACATACCATATGCAGTATAGACTAAAAGATGAATCCATACCAGTATCATATCAGCAGCAGGCAAAAATTCAACTTGGTGGGTTACAAAAATCACAGTCTTCGCAGCTAGCGCTGTCAGTATGAATTCCTGCAGTTCCATATAAACCGATTAGCCAAACTCCATTCATTCAACTGCTAAGTGGATGACACAAGAAGAAAATACTAACCTTGAATAGTTCGGACCCAGTGTGTGCATCAACAGCACTAAAGGGATCGTCAAGTAAATAAATGTCTGCATCTTGATAAAGCGCCCTGGCAAGCTGCACACGTTGCTTCTGCCCACCACTCAGATTAATGCCTCTATCACCAATGATGGTTTGATCTCCATGCGAGAAAAGTTCAAGATCCTTTTTCAGTGAACATGCATGGATAACACTCTTGTACTTTGCCTTATCCATTGGGCTACCAAAAAGTACATTTTCTTCGATATTTCCCGATTGTATCCAAGCTGATTGAGATACATACGCAGCAGAACCACATATCCGAACCTAGACACACATGCAACCATAAATAATATCATAATCTTTAGTCCCAGAGAAAAATGGCCCTGTTTGATTGTTTGGATTAAAGTATCAGGTTGAACTGTAAATCCATTAGGACCACATATGAACTTTTGAAGTCAGGATTAATATCTGTTGGGTATGAAATCCCACAAAACATGGTATGCAAAACCATGGGGGATGTGGTATTTAGTATTCTCTTCACCATTCATCCAAAGAGATTACTTATCCAACGGGATTATATACCACTTCACTATTGGTCCAATCAAACAAACAAGGCCATAAAGAATAGAAAATTGGAACTAGAGTAAGGAAATTTATAGAACAAAACTATGACTTACTTCGCCAGAGATTTTCGGAATCTCCCCAAGGATGCAAGAAAGAAAGCTCGATTTCCCAGAGCCAACAGTGCCACAAACAGCCACACGCATCCCCCTCTCCACCTTAAACTGGATATCAGATAAGGTTGGCCTCGAACCTGAGGGAGGATCCCAACTGAACATCCCATCCTTAATTTCTATTGCCACATTTGTGATGCCTCTTGGTAAAACCACAGTTGCATCTGCTTGCAACTCTTCCTCCAGTAGAAATCCAGCAATCCGATCAAGAGACACTTTTGTTTGGGCCATCATAGACACCAGGTCAGGAAAATTCCTAAGTGGTTCTTGAAGAATCCTGAAAGTTGCCAGAGCAGAAAGAACGCCACCTGTCGTAAGCTGACCCCCCAACAAAATGGACGTAGCAAAAGTCACAGCCGAAACAAATATAGGGGAGCTCCAAAAGATGAATGTAATAAAAGCCTGAGAGTAAAGAGACTTTCGGAGCCACTTAAATTCCACGCTCCGCATTTCCTCCAGCTTCACTCGATACCTATCCTCCCAAGCTTGTAGCTTGAGAATCCTCATGTTCCTAAGACACTCAGAAGTCTTCCTCATCCTATCATCTTTGGCAGCCATTAACTTGTCTTGATAATTTTCCTGCACCCTAGCCAACGGGACAGTTGCAACAATCGAGATAATGGTGGCTATCAAAGTTGCAACAGAAGCAATCCCAACATTCTTATACAGAATGGCTAGGGCAAGGATGATTTGCAGAGGAAGCATCCAAATGTCATGGAGATACCAAGAGTAGTCCCCCACTCTCTGAACGTCAACCGCCATGTAGTTAACTATCTCCCCACTTGTGTGACTTTGTTTGGCCAAGCTTGAGAGTCTGAGCCCCTTTCGATATACCATTGCCGTCAGAGCTGATCTCACGTGCATGCCTAAAATGTCAACCCCAAGATACCAATGCCGAGTTGTTAAGGTCTCCACCAACTTCGCTGTGAAGAATATACCAGCAAGAATATAGCCTTCATGGGGAGTGGTCTCATTTCCTGCTAAGTAATCCACAAAGTAGCTAATCATATATGGACCCACATAAGAAACAAAGGTATTCAGCCCGGCGAAAATCGCATTACATGCTGCCTCCTTCCAAAAAGACTTGAGAATGACCAGACCTAAAGAAGGCTGCTTCTGAAGATTTTCAGCCTTCAACTTCTCCCAATTCACTTTCAAAATCTTATAATTAGCCTTGGACCGATCTTTCGGTGCAAGAAGTGGAATGTCCTTTAGCTCAAGTGGTCTCTTTGCACCAACTGAAAGTAGTGGGTTCAACCAGGAAAGTGTGGCCAAACTAAAGAACCCTGCTCCACTATAAGGAGTAACCTTAAGACACCCTGCGTCTTCTTCAAGCAACAATGGCTCTTGAAGATCAGAGTTCCGACATACTTTTATACCCGTGGTACCCCTAATGGCAACAAAACAGAGGAAACCAAGGGCTGGGGTTGCTACCAAGTTTGCCAAAATATGAGAGCTCAAGGGTTTTGAACCTTCAGTTAGCAATTCTTTCCCATCATTGTACAAAGTACACAAACAAATGATAAAAGACACAACCCACCAAACCCTCAACAAAAATGGGTACTTCTCATAGGCATTGAATTTACAATATAGGGCTGAAAAGCTAAGCACAAACCAAGCTAAACCCTGAGATGCAGGTAAAATAAAAAGGGTCCAATTTGTAGCCTCCCCACGTGAGGCATTTCTCAACAAACCAACCCCATCAAAGCCTAAAACCAGTACTTCTAAAAACAACACATAGAAGCAACAAATGAGTGAAACCTTAAATCCAGTACCGATTTCGATACTCCGGAATTCACCATCACCGCCGCGGCGCACTGGACTTGAATTCACATTGGAATCCTCCTTAAAAACCCGAACTCGACCGACACAAACCGATATCTGCCGAGCCGATACAATGAAGAGAAACACGAGGAACAGTGTCAAGTTTATGCATATTGATGCTAGTTCCAATATGGGTATGTCATGAAACTCCCACAAACGATTTCGCTTAGTCGGATACGGCAGAGTCTGTGACCATAAAGTGGAGAATTCACTGAACAAGAGGCTCACATCCATGCTAGGAATCAATCTTTTAAGGTGGAAAAGGTTATTAGAGTCGGCGATTTGGAGAAGTGATTGAGTATTTAGGCAATACGGATCGGATCATTACAAGGGCATTTCACCATCTGATGATGGGTGGTGTTTGTTGGGTGGAGAATCTGCAGACACATTGCGCATGAAAACAAAAAGGTTGGTTTTTCTTCTTTATCATCAAATGCAACACGGAATACGAAGGAAGAGATAGAGTGTATCCTTTCTCTCTCTCTCTCTCCCTGTCTCCTCTATCCCTGTCTCTTTCCACAGAGAACAGAAGGGGACAAAAGAGAGAGCGTGAAATTGAAATCTGAGAGAAACCCAATCCGATAAATCCAAAAAAAACGTGAAAACCCTGACCTGGGTATTGGTATTTTCTTGGGAAATCTTTAACCAAGGCGGTGGAGGTTGCCGGGACGATTCTGCAAGATAGAGAAGGAAAGACAACAGAAGCAGCAATAAGCTGCTTTTAGAGAGAGAGAGACAGAAAAATTGAACACCTCCCCTACTGTACTACACAACTACCAACAAGAGAGAGAGGAGAGAGAGATTCGGCATGGTCCATTATTATGTACATTCCTAAGCATATATATGTGTCATATGGACAGAAATATGATTGCGAAAAAATGAAAAAATGAATGCAATTTAATGTAACTTTTTCTACCTTATAGTAGTGCATATAATATGAGGTCGGTTCCAGTGCCGTATGGGAGTGGAATTGAAATGGGTGAACTTTTGCAGCTGATCAGCTTTGCTGAATGCTAGGTGAGCTGGAATTCAGTTCATGAGATCACTAAAAATTTGGTGCCTTTATATAGGAACAAATGTCTATCACGGAGGCAAAATTTGTTTGGAGAGAGAGAGAGAGAGAATTGTTTGTAGAGAGAGAGAATAACCGAAAACAAGAATATTGTAGAAAGTAACGGAAGGAATATTACCATCCGCTAATCTATGCCTAATAATCAATTGATGTGATCGTTTTTGGGATCTGGGAATGGTTTCCTAAATGGTTTAAATGATTTTCTATGTGGGTTTCCAGTTGCTCTGCCTACTTTTATTCGCCAAACATTTATCGAGGTGCTCGGGTCAAATCATGCGCTCATCAATTTTCTTCTTCAATTCCGTCACATAGAAACTAGAGAATTCATAAAAAATTATTTTTTTTGTAACCTGATGCCACTCCATGAATCAAACATCGTCAATTGTGTAAAGAGCAAATTCATCGTTCGTCAACCAATAGTGTTGATTTCTTTACCAAAAAGAAATTTTAAAAAACCCTTGGAGCTGCCCTGCCTAGTGTGGGTGCTGTAGTGCAACCCGGTGTAATGCGACTGTAGTACTGCACTATACCGACCGTCGATCCGTGTTCGTTATGCGGAGATAGTGTGTGGGAGTTTTAGAGAGAGAAAATGGGTGGAATGGTTTGTTTAGCTGTCTCTCGAAAAGTCCCCCTTTTTTTAAGAAGTTGTGATTCCAGGAGGTGGAAATGTGACGTGTATAGGAGTGTAATGGCATGACAACAATGTTTATGCTTCTTTTTTTTAGCAAATTCATATTTTAATGCCAATATATTTTTGTTTAAAATAAATTTGAATTTTTACAGTGTTATAGTAACATTATTCTCTATAACTCGTGTGTCCGAGAAAATTTACGCTCATCTCAAGTAGTTATGTAGACCAATTTAAAAAACATATAATACCAACTGATTTAATCGATACTTAAGAGATTTGGCAAATCAAAGATGATTTCAAATTTGATACCACATACTACGATAACTTTAGCATTTTTTTTTTTATGGCTGAAAATAGAAAGTGGTGCATTTAAATTATTTAAATACATTTA
>BPLS01007796.1:0-17405 GCA_019656275.1 Rhododendron kiyosumense
GAGACACATACGAATGAGTTCCAATTGCATGAACTTTTGTGGGCATGGAAACGTCAAAGCTCGCCATCTTGCAATGAAGTCGGTGACTGGTTCGTTATCTCATTGTTTGGTCTCAATGAGTTCTGGTACCCCAACATGTCTTTGGGTATTGCAGAACTGTTTGAGGAATTCTTTAACCATGAAATTCCAACCTTGGATTGATCCTTCAGGGAGATTCGAATACCAGGTAAATGCAGAACCTTCAAGAGATTGCACAAAGAGTTGTAAACACAAGGCTTCATTCTGTGCTATTGGCCCGCATCGTGAGAGAAAATGGGCAATATGTTCTCTAGGATCTCCGGTTCCTCCAACCATTTTGAATTCAGGTTGGGAAAAGCCAGGTGGGAATGGAACGGTATCCACCCATGCTGGATAGGGCTTTGTGATCATTTGAAAGCCTTCGTCATCCTTTTCTTTAGCCTTCTTTACTTGTTTCTTCACCATGTCATCAATCATGGCCATGAGCATTGGGTTCACATTACTGCTCATTGGGTCAACGAAGAAATGTCCGTTGTCCAAATAAACTTTGTTTTTGGGACTTTGAATGATCCCTCCTCAAAGGCAAATGCTTTCTGTTTGCCTTCTGTTACTTGGGCTTGCAAACTTTTGATCTGTTCCACTAGATGAGACATTTCTTGGTCCCTTTTTGCTAGCTCTTCTTGCAGCGAAGCTACCTTTTCCTCCAACAGCTAGGGGTTTGAACTTTCTTCATCACCCATTTCCGTCACCATCACCGAAACGGCTTTTGTAACACTTCAGGGCTTCTTACTTGTGGAGGATGATGATTTACTGCTCGTGGGGGATGACGAATACACTGAGACAGAGTCATCCCCTTCGCTTATATTTAATCCCTTTGGTTGTTCTTGCTTGACCATAGACCTTGTTATTGTCCCTGGCATAGGCATCGAGGTAGCAGTTCTCTTTGCTTGTTCGACCAATTTGGCAAATTGTTCCTCCGTAGTGGTGGAAACAGAATCCCTCTCACCATCAGAAGAGTTCAACTCTGACTCACTTGATTCTGTGGAATACTCAAGCTCGTCATTATAACTACCAAGAGCCTTTTCAATTGCTCCCATAACGTTGGCTGCTACAGACTTTTGTTCTCCCTTTTTGAGGGTTTTGTTCCTCCTCTGCCTCTGTCTCTTTGGGTTTGAGGCTTTAATGGGGATTTTTGGCCGAACCCCTATAAGCATGGAAGAGAACACTTGTGTCTCCTGGATTTTTAGGATTGACGCAACGTTTCTCAAAATTGGATTCATGAGTCGATGATTTGGCAAAGCCGTCAAATTGTTGGTCTTTCGTTGAGCCAATGAATCCACCACTTTTGGTTGGGCTAACGAATTAGCATGATTTCGGGTTTGGCTGATCATCTCTTTGCCAATCTTTCGTTGAGCCAACGAATCCACCACTTTCGGTTGGGCTAACGAATGATTTCTGGGGTTAATCATCTCTTTGCCAATATTCTTGATCGTTTTCCACAGACGCCCTCTTTTGAGCTTTTTCCGCAATCATAATGGAGTGCTCTACCTATATAATCAAAAGACCCAATGTACTTTGAGTTGTATGGGTCTTGGCCAGGATAACAGCGACTGCTATTGCTTCCTTAGCATCCTTCGCTTTTCCAAGGAAGTCCCACGAGCACCTTGTTTCTCTCATTGCCATATATTGTTTGGCAGCCTTTAACAGATCTTCGGCCACCTCTTTGAGGCTTTCAGCCTTTTGGAGTAGTGAAGTGCTATTGTTTGTTTGAGCTCGTGATAAGACAGCCAAGAGCTTTCACTCTGGAGCCTCCCGATGAGCAGGCACTTCTGGTAAGACAGCCAAGAGCTTGCGCTCTAGAGCCTTCCAGTAAGCAGGAACTTCTGGTGAAACAGCCAAAAGCTTGCGCTCTGGAGCCTTCCAGTAAGCAGGAACTTTTGGTGAAACAGCCAAGAGCTTGCGCTCTGGAGCCTTCCAATAAGCTGGTGCCGAAGAGACTAACACATCCCTCCAAGATTTTTGAATCCCCATCGTAGAATTCATCGGTGTCTTCACAGCGAGTCCGTTGTTGGCCTTCATGATTGCAGCTTTCATAGTCGAATCTATCGAAGCAAGGGACACTGTTAGAATAATGAGTTTTATAGTTTGTTTTATTCTTCAAAAGATGGGAGGAGAAATAGGTCCCACTGGGGTGTGCCAGAAATTTGTAGACATAAATTTTGAACTGTTGAATTTACCCACACTTCGAAATTTATATCTCAAATATCCACTGTTCAAGTGAACAGTGTTGATTGTGTATATGTAGGTTCCTATTTTCGATTTGGATTTCAAATCATTAATTACATACTACAATAGTAAAACCTTCGATTAATGAAGAAAAAAGAACAGGAAACAAACTAAAACAATTTAATTTTGCAGGTGGTAGTGAGCGAGTAGGTTGCTTAGTGATTGTAGATTGTAGTGGTTTTGCTTGAATAGGGTAAATCTTCTCTCTCTGTATATTTTCTACGTTGAGGGAGAAGAGATGTGTGTAGCTTCTATGTTTGGATGGAGAGTATGATGGTGAAGATTTGAGAGTTCTGAGGTCAATGTGAGATAGATGAGAGAGCGATCTTGTTCTTTGATGATGGACCTCATATTTATAGAGGCTTCCTTCATTAGATGCTTGACCACCAAATAATTCCTTTGAATTTGAATAGTTGTTGCCAGAGGATAGGATGATATCATATCTTCTCAGTCTCTTTAAATTTTGAATGTTGGTTGCATCAGATGACATCCATCTTGTAATATTCTTCTGCTTCCACAGGAGTGTTTCTTGGGCTTTACATACCAATTTGAGACTATGTTAATCCATATTTGGTTTATAGGCCCTGCGAAATGCAGGCATACATGGTTCAACCGAATATTTGATTTGTAGGCCTTGCGAGATATGGGCTTACATGGTTCAACTGATTTGTAGTCCTGCTACTTCTTCCGCAGGCTCATATATTCGTTAGGCTTGTCGGGCCAACACGTGTTTGTTGGTTCGCGAGCTCGCTAGGTCAACATGCTTTTAGGCTCTTTATATGTCTTTTAGTCCGCAAGCCCAACATATGATATTCATCAATCTTTGGTTGAAATTTATGTGCCAACATGGTTCCATCGGAGTGACGTTTGATTTTGAATACCCATTTACATCCAATTGGTGTTTTTCCTCGAGGAAGATTAGTCAAAACCCAAGTATCATTATCCTCCAAGGCTTTAATTTCACTTGCCATAGCATCCCTCCAATGAGCATGTTTCATGGCCATGGTAAAAGAAGTAGGTTCCTCCTCTAAAGAAAGGGCTGCTATGAAGGACATATGTGCAGTAGAGAATTTAGAGTAATTGAGATAATTGGACAAAGGAATGGGAGAACCTGGTGATACCTGTGCACTGGACTTCCTTGGAGGGGGTGGCAACATGGTAGTAGAGTATTCATAATCATGCAAATAGGCTGGAACTTGACGAACTCAAGTGGATTGACGAATGGGAGGTGCCGTATCATTTTGCGGAGATATATTGGTCTCTTGGGCCTGTTTGGTCAACACGGGTGAACCATTGGAATTCGGAGATGCTATAGATAGCACTAGAGAATCAACGGTTTCAATAATAGAATGACTGGATGAGATTCAGACGGTGCTGATTGATTATAAGATGGAAAAACAGTTTCATGAAATGTGACATCCCAACTTGTAAAAGTTTTTCCATTTTCAAGATCGTATAAGCGGTAACCCTTTTGTCCATATGGATATCCAATAAAGATACACTTTCGTGCATGGGCATCAAACTTGTGACTATAATGAATATTGTGAGCAAAGCATAAGCAACCAAATACACGAAGATGAGAGTATTTGGGCATAGTGCCAAACAGAACTTAATAAGGAGATTTTCCAGACAAGACCGGTGTAGGAATTCTATTGATCAAGTAAGCAGCTTTTAGAACACAATCACCCCAAAACTTGAGTGGTAGATTTGCTTGAAATCGCAAGGATCGAGCGACTTCAAGTACACACCTATTTTTGCGTTCAATCACTCCGTTTTGTTGAGGTGTTCCAACACAACTACGTAGATGAAGGATGCCATTTTCCTGAAGGAATTTTTGGACTTCATTGAAATGAATTCCGAACCATTGTCTGAACGAATGAATTTCACTGTTTTGTTGAATTGGGTTCTGACCATGACAATGAAATCACATAAAAATCGTTTTGCCTCAGATTTAGCACGCATTAGAAATACCCAAGTACATCTACTAAAATCGTCAACCACGCTTAAGAAGTAGTGAGCACCAATCAAAGAAGGTGTATGGTAACCACCCCACAAATCACAATGAATGAGATCAAGTGGAGCAACAGATTTAATATAACTACTAGGAAGCGGCAATCGAGTTTGCTTGGAAAGAGGACAAATGGAATATAAGCAATCCTGGTAAGAAATTGCAGATTGCAACCTAGCTAAAATGCGCAAGCGAGCAGCAGAAGGATGGCCAAGATGCCAATGCCAAAGATCAAAAGAAGGCTTTTGGACTGAACTGGTGAAAGGAAAATGCTCATCATCTTTTTCAAAGATGTATAATCCGCCATGTGCTTTACCCCATCCAATCATTGTCCCTGTGCGACGGTCCTGAAAAACACAATGGGAAGAGAAGAATACGACATCACAATTAAGAGAAACAGTGAGTTTACTAACAGAGATGAGATTGTGTGAAAAAGTGGGAACACAAAGGACATTATGAAGGATTAGATTAGAAGTAAGATGCACGGTACCAAAATTGGTTACCGGAGTAGTGGAGCCATTGGCTAATCGAACTGGGTTTAATGCAAAAGAGAGGTGGCAATCATTAAATAATGAAAGAGAACAAGCCATGTGGTCGGTAGCACCAGTATCAATTATCCAAAGAGAGGTAGATGGTTTACCTGCAAGAGGAGCACTTGGCTGCGAATTACCTATGATGGAAAGGATTTGTTGATATTGTTCTGGTGTGAATTGTGGTGGCTAGGCGACACAATAGGCTGCATAGGAAGAGAATGAGGAACCTCAACGTTGTGCGCTTGGGATGGAATTGTTGGACATGCTGGGTACCCATGTAACTTATAACATTTCTCTCTAGAATGTCCAATCTGGTCACAGTATGAGCACCTTGGGCGAATCTTTTTGTGAAACTTTTGTCCCCCATTAGGATGAGGTGCATTTGAATGGCCCTTATAATTTTCAGCAGCAGCAGTTGGATTTGTGAGCGAAATCTGTGGCCCAGAATTAGTGCTTTGATGATTAGCAATAGCAGCAATAGAATTCATGGATTCCATTGTTGGAATAAGAGCCTCACGTTGTTTCTCCTCTTGAAGGAGTAGGCTATAAGCCTTGTTCACAGATGGCAAAGGTTCCATTAGTAACATTTGGCTGCATACGCCAGTAAAAGAATCATTCAATCCCATAAGGAATTGAAGTAACCGGAATTGTTGTTGTAGATCAGATATTGCTTTGGCTACTTCACAAGTGCAGGAGGGAAGATTGGTAAGATGAGATAAAGCATCCCAGCAGCTTTTCATTCTAGTATGATAAGCTGCGACGGATTGTTGGCCTTGATGGAGATTAACAATCTCACGTTGACGTTGAAAAAGACGTGGACCATTCCCTTGTGAAAATCGTTCACGTAGATCAGCCCAAATTTCTGCAGGAGTTTCCCCAAAAATAACACTCTCCCGAAGGTGATAATCAAGAGAATTAAGCAATCATGAGAGCACCATGTGGTTACAACGAACCCATGATGAACGATTGGGAGAGGAATCATTTGGCTTTGGTAAAGAACCATCAACAAAGCCAAACTTATTTTTGGCAGACAGAGCAACTATCATAGCACGCTGCCACGAGGGATAATTATCACCATTCAGAAGAGTTGAAACTAAAACTTGGCCTGGATTGTCAGAATGGTGCAAGAAGTGGGGATTATCTATGGATTCATGCTGGACAGGAGGGGTATTTCCTTGACTCTTTGGGGTAGAATCAGTTGAAGACATCGTGAGATGTAAAGAATGATGTAAAGAACTATATGGATTAGTGTAGCTCTGATACCATGTAAAATTCTGGAAGTTCTTAACATTTTATTCATCTTTGATCACTTTATATACAGAGTACAAGAGTATCAAATCCCCTAAGTCATGGGATTATGCAAGATTACAGCTAGCATGATTACAGAATTTACTATAAATGACTGAATGAATGGCACATGGACATATTGACCATGAGATGCTAAAATCATGGGCTAGAATATCTTCAGTCAAGGATATGACTTAATATGTACTTTCCTAATAGTCTTGACCACCACTACATGCAACAAGTCCAATCCCAACCAGCAACCCAGTCACCCACATTCTGCAAAACCTTTGCCCTCCATGAAATTTGCAGTCGGCATGACCATAGAGACTCCAGACCCGCGGCAGACCAGGAGGAACCAAAGAGCCATAGTAACTATTGCCCCACCAAGGACTAATAGAACACAGACAGGCATCACTAGAAGGAAAAGTTCGAGAGGCCTTTGTTCGCATGACTCGAACCTTGGACCTCTTGACCACCAAAATCACTTGGGAGTAAACCATGGACCACTAGGCTTACCACCTTGGTATAGAATATTATCCACTTTCACTTTGACTTTGACTTTGGAGATAAAACTTCCTCCATTTGCAACCGGAACTACAAAATTGGAGCGAAAGGGTGGTGGCAATTGGTGGTTAAGGTTTCATATGATAAATGTGAGCTGTTAGTCAAACCTAATAAGAAGTTCCTCACACGGTCAAGCCAGATATTAGATAACAGTTCTGGATACTACCTGCACCATCCCTGGAAAATGAGCTCCATTGTTATATCTTGAATATGGTAACAAAAAAATAGCTGCAGCTCAGATTGCAGAAGCATTGACCAGAAGTTAAAAAAAGGCTTGCAGAAGCATTTGAATAGAACGACATGACGTAGACCAGTTATTGGACAGCTATGGTAGTATTAAACATATAAGACAAGTTCAAACATATAACAAAAGTTCTCACTCAAACAGCTTAAAGGTCTAAAAAAAAACAGCTACACCCTGCATTAAAGTTCTTTTCAAACTTCCTTGACTAAAATGCTTTTTGGACTGATTTTTTCAAGAGAGTCTAAAAAGAAGTTTTGTCAGATAGGCCATCTATACAGGAAATACTTATTCGTGTGCTTCTTGTGGTAATATAACTCACGAATTGCAAAAGATAAAAATAAAACTCACGAGTTCAAAGAACACCTCTCAAAGTGATTACCAAGCTTCTCTTTCTACAATCTTTTGATCACTTGATAACAATTTAGAATATCCCAGAGCAAAAAAAATACAAATTAGAAAGAGAAATACCAAAAAGTTGAAATAGAACATAGAACCTGGGCATTCCTTGCATGGCACACATATAAGCATTCATACTAAGATAAAATCACGGAATTCCTTACCATCTAGGACTTGTTTTTTCTATCCCTCGATACAAGATTCTGGATCATCTTAAGATAATCGCTATCATCGATTAGCGTGGCCATGTTAGATGCATCTGCAGAGAAATCCCTATTGATCATTTCTTGTAAAAGTATCATAACCTTGTGTTTGTCTCCTCTATTCAAGAATGCCCGAACCACAATATTATAAGTAACATCATTTGGTGGGCACCCATATCCCTCCATTTGCAAGAGTAACTCCTCAGCTTCATCCAAAAAGGCCTCCTTACAAAGTCCACCAATCAATGCGGTGTAAATTTTAACATTGGGTTTCAAACCTTTAGTAGAAATGGAACTAAAAAGTTTTCGAGCATCTTCAATTTTCCCAGCTTCGCACATGCCATTTATGAGGATGCCGTAAACAACAATATCAGGAGTTATACCCTGATCTTGCATTGAATGATACACCTCTATTGCTTTGAAGATTTTGTGGTTCTTAAAGAAGCCATCTAACAAAACTGAGTAAGTTACAATGTCAGGTTTTGGACCTCTATGTATCATCTCGTGGAAAAAACTATCTGCAACGTCGCACCTTCCTATTGTAAATAGACCTTTTAACAAAGTGTTGTAAGTGACGACATCAGGTTTTAACCCTTTACGAGCCATTTCTCGGAAGAGTTGCATGGCTTCATATATATTCCTCCTCTTGCAGTATCCATTGACCAAAATATTATAGCTGTGTATGTTGGGCTCAAGGCCCTTATCCACCATGGAGTTGAACACTTCTTTTGCTTTGTCCAAGTGCCCTTGCAAACAAAATCCGTCCATAAGTGCACAGTAAGTGACCACATTGGGTTCCTTACCTCTTCAAATCATGATTGTGAGTATTTCTTGTGCTTCTTCAGTCTTACCCTCTTTACAATGTGCATCCACCAACATACTATATGTCATAACATTTGGAAATATATTTTGCTCTATCATGTCGCTCAACATTCTTGTGGCATCCATTCGTCGACCAGACTTGCATAACCCGTCAATTACAGAAGTAAAGGTAACCACATTTGGCGTAACATCCCACTCTCTCATCTCTGACAATAGGCTCAAAGCATCATCTATATTTCCATCCTTACAAAGGTTGTCAATGATTGTGCTATAAATCACGACATTAGGCTTGTAGTGCCATTTTTGCATAGTCCGGATCAACTCTATAGCCATTGTAGTGTTTCCAAGTTTACAAAACCCGTTTATGATGGTCCCGTACGTAACCTCATCAGGTATAATGTCTCCGTTTTTTGTCAACCTTATGAACAATTTAACAGCTTCAGCAGTGTTGTCTTGCAAAATATACCCATTTATTAGACTGGTGAAGGCAGCCGCATTGGCATTGTAACCACATTTGAAGAAGATACCAAAGATAGCAAACCCACAATCAACTCGATCCATGTGGCAAAAGCAGTTGATCAAAATAGCCTGCGTATACTCATCGATTGGAATTCCCAAGTCGCGGATTTGTCTAAATAAAGAGATTACTTTCGAATATTGCTTCATTTTTGTAACAGCAGTTAACAGCTGATTAAAATCGATGACAGAAAGACGAGATCGAATTTGGACCATCTGACGGAACAAACTAAGAGCATCGTCCAGTTTATCAAAACCCAATTTGTGCTTTTTGAGCACCAATTTCTGTATCTGTGTTGGACCCATCTTTGCAACGGTATCAGGAGCAAAAGGGTTTCTTAGAATTTGGGTGTGGCACAACGCTATATCACCACCCGTTGGATTAAATTTGAGGGAGAGAAGAAGAGTGGTACCTTTTCTTCGGTATTTTTTACAAGCCATTCTGGAGCTGGAAATCAAAGCAACAGCTGCCATTCAACGCGTCTTCGTCATTGAAGAAGTGGCCCTTCGTTTAACCACAGCGAAGTGATAAAGAAAAGAGAGTGGAAAAGAGTACGAAAGAGGGCTTATATCATTTCAATCACCTAAACCTTAAGCGGATCCAAAAATAAATAAAATAAAATCACCTAAACTTTAAGTAATTTATTTTCTGTCTTTCATCCCCCAATCTAGTTTTTCTGAATATTTAGTCCCTTTAAAGTATCAGATTTGTTGCAATTATGCCAAGTCACAAACGATTATAATGCCAATTCCAAAAATCAAACCCCTCATTGAAACAAACTAATGGAAATGGATAGCAAATCTGGTTAGAGGCCCTTCAGTCCAAAGGTTGTGATGCACACCCTAAAAAAGGGTGTACTATATGTCCGAATCATGTCAATTTGTGATTTTCATTATGTCAAATTTTGAGTTTTATGTATATATATTGTGCTAGTTACGACTTTGAATTTATTCTACTTCAAAATTAACTTGTTGAACAAGTCATTAGCAAGTGTAGGTGCAGTCAAATCGTTGACTGTTGACCTGAGAAGACTTTTTGACCGGCCTACCACAGACCGACACGTGGCAAAGATTTGAGGGACAAAAGATTGACCGGTTAACCCATCGATTTGGCAGAAGACCTATTGACGGGGCAATCCCAGGAGGACATGTAGGAGAAAGTCACACAACACAGGGACCTACACGAGATGGACCACGTGAGAAGCGTGAGGAGGTCACGCGGAAGGTCCAGCGCGGAAGGAGAAAAAAAGTTGTCACTAGATAACCCATAAGAGCCATTGTGGTCGGGTCGTGGACCTTTCAGAGACAGATGGAAAAAGTCGTTATTAGATTGTCAAGGGTTCTTCTCTTGGTCGAAAGGCAGGACCCAAAAGAACCCCAGAGACAAAATGATCGCCGTGGATCATGACCTTGCTCCTGCGGGAATAGGGGAGGATTTGGTGGCTTGGGAAGGAAGCCTCGTTGTGGGAGGGTGTGAGTCCACGGAGCCATCCCGTGGGGGATGCCCGTCTGCGACGACCCCTCCCCACAACCTGGAGGTACAGAGGGACACATGTCAAGATTTTATAGGAATGCCGTCATGGGCCTGACCTAGGCTTAGGTGCCCTATAAATGCCCCTGACATTCTCCCTAATTTGACAGAGCTGACTTTTTCTAGAGAGAGAAAGTAGTAAGTGCTAAATTTGAGGAAGGAGAACATTCTTCCCTAGAGAAACTGTAATCTCATCTGGTCTATTTAGGGAAAGTCTATCACTGCCTACCGCAAAAAGATGAGGGACCTACTGTTTTTGTCTCTTCTGTCCTCTTGCTCCTTCCTTCACCCCATTGGATCACTTCTCTCTTCCTTCTTCTAATCATCAACCAATCGCACTTCTCCAACTCTCATAAATCTACACCTAAGCACACCTCACGCGAAACCCCAACCTACAGTAGGTTGCTGATAAGTAAAAAATAATTTAATTATTTGACCACAATTATTGGTACTAGAATCCACAATATTGTACATGTATATAATCTTGTTTATCTTTATCAATGTCAACGGTAAAATTTAAAATCCACCTTAACTTTTTATTTTTTTTATTTTTTTGGGTAAGTAAAGTTTTATTCACAACAAACAGGATACAAAATCAAAGGAGCATTCCCCAGTGAACTAAGCCAAAAAATTGCTTAAAAGAACACTTTACAACTGAAAAGACAACTAACCCAAAATCAGCAACTATACAAGCTACTCGCTAATACCTAGAGTCAAAAATACGAGTAGAGAAGCGCCAACGAGAGCAAAGAGCCAAATTAACTCCTATTCTCTTCACTCCTCTCCAAGAACTGATACAAGTTCTAACTTCTGTACAAATCTGAGCTTCCAAACCCCGCACATCCAAGCCTCTATGTTGTTGGAAAATACGTTTGTTACGTTCTCCCCAAACATGATAAATCGTAGCAGCAAAAACCACTTTAGCCACAAGATTCAAAAAAAGAGTGCCAGTATGGTGTTGAACCATCCAATCTACCACCTGTGAAAGAACAAAGAGGCTACAAAAGGAACTAAACTTCATTTGCAACAAGGTCCACAACTGAGATGAAAAAGGGCACTGAAAAAATAGATGCTCATGAGATTCCACAGCAGTTGAACACAACACACATTGGTTTTCCACCAAGACTCCCCACTGCTGCAACCTATCCTTGGTGGAAAGTCTACCCAGGATGGCCAACCATTGCACAATAGCCCACCTAGGAACTGCATGCTTGTACCACACTACTTTAGCCCAAGGGACCAGAGGTTTAGGCCTTCTGAATGCATTCCAAGCAGACTGAACAAAAAATCTACCATTGGCATTTAAGTTCCAAATAATAGAGTCTTCCCTGACAGTATTAGGAAGAAAAGAAACCGGAGTATGCTCAATAATCTCTCTAGTGACCGTATTCCTCCCCTGGGCGAAAGCCAATGATTATCAACAATAATAGAAGCCACTTTAGCCTGTAGAAATACTCTCTCTCCTTCGACTCTCCCCCTCAAAATCTCTCTCCCCAATCAATGTTCTGAATACCGTTTCGGTCAGGGTACCGGTTTTTCTATTGGTACGGTACGTACCGATACTGGTCAAATACCGGGTACCGTTTCGGATTTACCGCAACTACAATTATATATGATTATAACTCAAAAAAATTTCCCATACTATGCAATTCATTCTATAATAAATATTCATTTTCTTTTTTTTTCCTTTTTTTTACCAAACACATTATGAGTTAATTACTAGACATAAATATAAAACGAAGTCGAATAAATTAATAATAAGATAGTCTTAAAATATTTTCGATAATACTAAAATGAATCTAATTGAAAACAAATTGATTCCTAGAAAATAAAACAAAAAGTAGCTCATAGTTGATGAGTCTTGAATTTGAAGTCCTGTTTGACAAGAAAAAAAAAAAATAGTTTTGAAGTAATAGAAAAATACTTCCTTTTTTTACTAGTACTCAGTACTTCCTCCGTCCCGGTTTGTTTGTCCCCTTTTTGACTTTTTGAGAGCGTTTGACCTCTCAAAGAATTGGCTATAATTTTCAATTCGTAATGTTTTTAATATGCAATATGGATCTTATTTGATAGATCTCAATTAGTTTTATTATACAAAATCTTCAAAATCATAAAAAACATTATAAAATGTAAGATATAAGTATATTTTTGAAAGACACGTATTTCGACAATTGGACAAACAAATTGGGACAGAGGGAGTACGTTTTATCATATGGCTTTTCCTTTTTTTATTGTGTTTCACGGGTTCCAGCTGTATTGCATATAGTAAAGGGTAGATTCAGGTGTGGCACACATGAAAAGAAAAGACAAACTTAAAGGTCAAAGAAGTATACTAAGGACATGTGTCATATCATTGCTGGAACAAAAATTAAGTGACAAAAGTTGTGCCCACAGGATAAAGAATCCTTCAATAGGGTTTTTACTTTTTAACTTTATATACAGTAGTCGTCGTCTTCCCAAGTCGAAAAGACCACCATGAGAATAGAAACAAAAAACGCAGAGACGATTCATCAACGACGAGGAGCAACTTTTTTTTCCGATCACTTCCAGTCACGGTTGATCCTAGGATAAGCTGAAGAAGACCACGAGGTGCCACCTTTTTTCCGATCTCTTTTCTCTTTTTCCCTTTTATTTCTCCATTTTCTCCACGCCTGGTGCGAAATGGTTATGGTTTGCAAAATACCGGCCGAAATCACCGGTAACATCATCCCGGCCGGTATTGTCCGGTATTTCCGGTATTGTCCGATAAGGTCCGGTATTAGATCCGAAACGGTATTAAAGGGTTACGGTACCGTTTTTCTATTAAACCGGCCGGTACGGAACGGTATTCACAACATGTCCCCAATAGACTGACGAAACCCTAGCCTCCACATTCTCAATTCTTCAGCCATGCGTAAAACGCGCTCATCCGCCGCCGCGGCCACCAAGGCACAGACTTCGCCCTCGGCCAGCAGGAAGCGGGAGGGCGGCCTTAAGCGTCCTCGATCCCACTCCCAAAATGTCGTGGAGAAGAAGAAAGTCGATAATCTTGTAGAAGGCTTCGGGAAAAACTTCCTGGTGTTCCTCGTTATGGAAGCCATCTCCAAGGACCACGATTTCATCCACAGGGTTCGCCAGCTGGCCGACGAGGATCCCGCCCAGCGCATGCTCTGCTTGGAAATCCCCGACTTGGGCGTCACCGACGAGGCCCTGAGATCGTTCTTCGAGCGGTACGGCGAGATCGAGTCCTTCAGCACCAAGCGCTTCCGTTGGGTCTCTGCTCGCATCCTCTTCAAGCACCGAAAAGCGGCTCGGGAAGGCGGTCAAAGATCTCCGCAAGAAGATCGGGAACCCTAAACCCTCGCGCGGGTCCTTCTGGTGCTGTCCCTCGTTCGTGCTCTTCTCTCGCATCCCCCCTCGAAGGATTTTTACTTCGGGAAACGAGATCATGATACCATCGTTCCCTTCGATGATGAACTATGGGGATGAGGACGAGCCCCTCATGGAGCTCGTACAATCCTTCGGGGAGGACTACCTGATGGTCCTCATCAAGGAAGCCATCTCCAAGGACCCCGATTTCATCAAGACCGTTGAGGAGCAGGCCGACATGGACCCCGTCCAGCGCCAGGTTTACGTGGACGGAGGCATCGGCTGTGACCACCCGTTCCTCACTGATGACGAAGCTTTGGATGTCCTGCACTCCGTAGGCTTTGGAGCGTACGGCAAGATCGAGCACTGCCAGGTCAAAGATTACTACGCTTATGTCCAATTCAAGCACCGAAAAAGCGTCCTCAAGGTTATGGAGTCCGGGGGTTTTGATATAATTGACCCGCTCAAGTGCGTTCGTTTCAGCACCTTAGCACGCCCCAAGTTGGATGCTATTTGGTAACCGAAGAAAAGGTGTTAATTGTGCAGATGCGTCAAACATTTAGTTTTGGACTCTGGTGGTTCTTTTGAAGTTCATGGCGCTCATTTAAATGTCTGTGTTATGTTTTGTTTAGTCTGGTGATTCTGTTTAGGTGAAGACTGGAAGCTTAAACCTGTACGTTCCTTGCTGTAACTTTTTATTTTTATTTTCATTTTTTATTATTACAGATGCATGAAATCTAAGGGGCCGGGTGGTGTATAGATGCATGAAATCAATGGGGGTGGTACTCAATTTTTTCAAAGAACGATCTTGGATAAGCAGGTGCTAGGTAACTGAGAAAGTAGCGTGATATAACATAAGGGAAATGATATTGGCACTCCAAAAATTGATGCAAGCACTCCAAAATCAATATAACTCCAAAGCCACTTTCCTTTGTTTTTTGGAGTGCCTGCATCAATTTTTGGAGTGCCAATATCATTTTCCTAACATAATCTCAAAGTTTTTAGAAAAAACGAACTTAGTTAATCCTAAGCAAGTGCTGAAACTTAGGAAATGGGGTCACCTGGACTCATTCACCCCTCGATTTGTATTTGCTTGTGTGATTGTTAGAGAGAGGTTTGGTGGCCGGTGTTGTTGGACACTGTGGGTGGCGATAGAATGGGAGCGGTGCTACCAAAAAGGTGGATGGGAGAGGTTCGATGGTGGTGAGATAAAGTCTGTCGTCATTTTTGAAAAGTATATTCTACAATACTTGGTGTCCCACTTCTATTCTTCTAATTGAAATAGTCTAAATATCGGGAAGATAAAGTTCTCCAAGCATGAACTTCTAGAGGTAGGAAAGTCGAGTTTAAAATGGCCAAAATCACGGTGACTCGAAATGGCTATTTGTAAATTTCACGGAGGTGAAATCTTCCGAGCATAAAACACACAGAGATAAGCCGTATTTTGCTTGATAACTGTTTGGTAAATTGTTTTTGAAAGATAGGATCTCAAACACTACAATTATGAATTGAGAAAAACATTTTTACGGCGGAACTGTGAATATACTTTACGATGCTTAATCGCGTTGGTCTAAAAGTGTTTTGTACGGTCCGAATTTTAAAAAAAATATTCGCTTGAAGAGTTTAACTCTTCGCTGGAAGAATTTTTTTTAAAATCAGAACCATTGATTGCTGAAGCGGATGGCTGAGATTGCGCACAGCCATAAATAACTTGCTCACGGCTCTACCGTGAATAAATTTCTCTCTTAGAAATTTGACATTGAGGTCAAACACAGAACTAATTACCAACTCGTTTTAAGGACGCGTTTGGTTGGATTGAATGGAATGCAAATTGGAATGAAATTAAGAATGGAATAGAATTGGAGGAATTGGAACTGGAATGAGGATTCCCATTCTCATGTTTGGTTATGGATAGGAATTGGGACTGGATTGATCATTCACTTTTCAATTCCTATGTTTGGTATGCTAGAATCACATCTCAATGGAATGAAAATTGATAAACACCCATATTAAGCTAAATTATGCACATCTCCCAACAATAAAATATCACATAGAAGGTGTTACTAATTCAAATCTACTAGAAGGTGCTAAAATATGAGAATTCCCAACACTTCAATTTTAAAATCCAATGTATCTTCTTGAAAAAAAAAATCAAATTAAAATAAAATAAATACACCAAGTAGTTCACTCCAAATCTCCCATAAGCAAAGTCTTCACAAAAACTTCTTTATCCTTGTCTTTCAAGGAAAAGAAACAAGCAGTCATCGCCTGATCATGAGCTATAGCAAGCAAGGCTTTATGGCATTGAAGCACAGATATCTTCGAAAGCTTCCGAAGCCCGTCATTTATTTGGTCCCTCTTTTGAGCAATATCAAGATCGACACCAAGAGCTTGACTGAACTTATTAGTTGCTTCTTCAATCTTTAGCATGTCAAAGTGTGGGAAATCCTATTCCTCCAATTAGCTACATCCTGATGGCTCTAAATGAACATGAAATAAGATAGAAACTCTTCAGTGCTAAGTAAACATTCAGTAGGGATGGGTTGAACTACTGGTTTTTTACTTCCTACGAATATGAATGTAAGGGACAAACTTGTGAAACTAGCATACATATAAAATTGCAACTAAGAAACAGCAAACATAATGTCAAGAGGCACAACTACAATATTTGTGATGCTGCACACGTACATAACTAACGTATAGGATGACCCCAACTCCTGTATTAACAGCTCCTAGTCGAATTGGCGAGAGTCCAGTACAAACCTACTAGCTAAAATCTAAATGCATGGAACCAGAACTAGCAACCGGATGAAGTTGCAACTAACAAACAGCAAATTAGAAGCACGGCAAGCCTACTATTGTTCTTGTAAAACACAAATGCAATCTGCCACTGCAGAAAGAGCATCAATTTAGAAACCAATGGCATAAAGAGTAGAACTGCTCCTGCAGAAAGGGCATCAATTTAGAGAGTAGGAATGTGTAAATGTGTTACCAAATCTGTCCAGTTCAAGAACTAGATTAAAAGGCACTTTGATATCTTTGGGATTTCACCTCATTTCTCTCTTGCAGTCTGCAATATCAATAGTCTATGAAAGCCTTCTTCTAATAGGTACAAGACTTAAAATCAATTTCACAGTTAGCAAATGGCGATCTAAACCAACACCAGTCTACAAGTACAGAAACTGAACCACAATCTTTCATTTACGGGTTCAAACACACAGGATTCAGAGCCTAATACATACAACCAGCCTACAACATGCACTCATGCAGTTAAAACCTATATCAATCAGTGCATGAAAACAGGTTAAAACCTATCAAAATATAAAGCAACATAATCAATTAATGACAGATGAGGAAAAAAATTTATTGACCATTGTGCATGAAAACAGGTTAAAACCTATCAATCAATGCTGACCACTAGCAACTGGCCAACGATACGAATTGTTCAGCATCACACATAGTACAATAGTTCTTAAATAAACCATACACATCGTACTGGTTTAGCTGCTTGTATGCACAAATCTAGCACAAACATAATTGAGGGGGGGCGGGGCGGCTACATGGCAAATGAGAAATATCATCATTTCAATTATACTCTCGTTCAAGCACATACCCCAATGCCCATTCTAAAATGGAGGTTGGAATTAAT
>BPLS01007799.1:0-21135 GCA_019656275.1 Rhododendron kiyosumense
AAGTGGAGCAACAATTAAGAGAACAAGAGGAGCAACAAGAAAAAAAAAGACAAAAGGTAATAATACAGATTCCTTTTAGGAAAAACTATTCATACATACCCATTTAGTTAAAAACTAGCATTGAACCCGTTCTATGCACAGACAAAACCAACTCATTCTAGCGTTGCGCCCGTTTGATGCACAGGACAATTAATAAAAGTAGGTTCGAACGGACGCAACGCTAGGATGAGTTGGTTTTGCCCGTGCATAGAACGGGTTCAATGCTAGTAACGGCATATAAGGGAGTAAATGGGGCTTGACCAAGTTAGCCCCTTTATAGCTGGCAATTAACTGGCCCTCAACAGGTAAACGGCAACGGTAAAAAGCAACGAGCAAATGCCCAATGGCTACGAACAGTAAATAATTGTTGACTATCAAAATTAATAGTTTGTTATAAATGGCAATGAGTTCATGAAAATTCTATTTGTTATGGATTATAACCTTTTTTTTTGACATGGTTCATTCATATGCCTTAGGCCCCTCTATTATAACCTACTATAATATTCTGCTACAAGCCTTTTTATTTTTATTTTTTATTGTGTGTGTGTAATACAAGTAAGATTGTAGAATAAGCTTATTCTTTTTTCTTGATCTATGGAATAGGCTTATGTCCTACTGCACAATCTGTCTTTGAAATCATCCTCACCCATGAACAAAGCTCTCTCCAAGAGCTCTAGCACAACATCTTATCCATTTTCCATTAATGAGATTTGTAGTGATGCTTAGCTAGGGTCTTGCTATTAAATCTTTTACTGCCCAACTTCAATCTTTGTTCATACAATTCATTAGTTCTAAAAGAGAGTTCTAATTTTGGTTTGGTTTTTGATTTTTCAGGTGTGATCGATTTGAACACCATATTAGACGTGATGGGATTGTTAGTAAATATTTTTTTTGAGTGGCGGTAGTTAGTTAGAGTTGATGGCAGATTGTATGGATAAATGTCTTTAGGCATGCATAAAACAATGAAACTCTATTTTAACAGCTCACTATGTAATTCTATGCTCAAAAAATGTTGTTTAATTGGTGTGTCTATTGTGAGAAACTGATTGTTTTAGCTTCAAAGTAGTTAATTGGTGAAAATACTTATGAATTCTTGCAAACTTATCGTTATGTTGCGCCATGCCTTTAGACACGGACAATTGCTATAAGCGTCAGTTTATTAAGGAAGACTCAATCTTTCTCACCGTTTAGTTTATTCAGCGATTTTTTCTTTTTGGGTACTTCTATTATTCTTCTGGGTTGTCATAAATATGTGCAAAGATTAGTTGGACTATTTTTACTTACATTAAAGATATTTTTTTCATTCTTTCTGGCTACTTGTATTATTCTATGGATATAATTGGGTTATTGTTTTTTGCATAGTTGAATTTGTTGGATAGGGATTGATATATTGCACGCGAGTTCAGTATTTATTTGTGTGTGCTGATTAATCATAAACGAAATAGACAACACAAAATTCTAAAGCCATTCAAATAGATTTCTTTTATAATTTTCTCTGATCACTCAAACAAAATTCCATTTCGCCCAGCATTTCTCTAACTTTTGCTAACTTCGTAACAACCTAAAAAATAAGATAAATGAATTAGAGATGTTTCTCAATTTCCAACCTCTTCATTTGGAAAACAAACACAATAGGAATGAAATATATGAGGGTTTAAGCAATACATACAAATGATGTGAGTAGAGTCCCTTGATCGCAAAAGTAGGACTCTCCATTTTTTGGGAGCACACTTGGGGACAATGAGATTTGTCTCTCAAAGTATAGGCGAGTAAGTTGGCTGAAGCAGGTACTAAGAACTTCACAACTACTAACTGGCATCATAGAAGTTAATAATTGAAACAAAATTAGCAAGTCAACACTGACATGAGAGGGATGGTAAAAACTGAGAATAAAAACCTTAATAAAACAGGAAGGCCCAAAAAAAAAAAAAAGACAATGAGAGAGAGAGAGAGAGATTACGGAAGCAAACCTGAAAGATATTCACAGCCCTACCATGACATGAAAAGATCTAGTAGGTTGCCACAATGTTGCTGTATTGATCATTTAAACCTCCATAAGTTCTCCATCCAAGTCCTACAAATGCAAAACAGTTTATATGGTGAGTATTCTTTTTCGAGTCCTGACAATCAAAAGAAACTTTGAAAAAAGTGTCAACCTTAAAAAATCCATTACAACAGAACTTCAGTATAAACAATATTAGTTGTGGTATCCTTTTCATCTTTAGGGAGGAGGACACTTATACGATCAAACGATGTGCATCTGGATAACGCCACATAAAGTTGCCCATGGCTAAACACAGGTATGCGCAAATCGACCCCAACAAATTTCAGAGATTGTCCTTGTGATTTGTTAATAGTCATAGCATATGCCAAACGGATTGGAAATTGACGCCTTGTCATTTGAAAAAGGAATTCGGAAGATGATGGGCTTAAGGAAATTCTTGGAATGAAAGCCAAAGTGCCAAATTTTTTGCCCGTCAAGATTTTAACCTCAATAATGCGAGACGTGCACCAAACAACCATCATTCTCATGCCATTACAAAGTCCATCCTTCGGGGCAATGTTCCTCAACAAAATTATAGGAGAAACCACTTTCAACTCTAGCTTAAACGGAGGTATACCAGCAGGATCTAATGAGTTTAGGTACTCGTTGGGATATCGGTTAGTAATGCTGCGATTGCTTTTATTGTCCTCACACATCTTATCTGCAGCCAAATAAGTGCACATAGTTCCTGGATAAACATTAAGTGCTGAACCATTTATTGTATTCACATCATCATTTCGAGGAGAGAGTATTGTCCGTTCAGTAAGGAACGTCGGGGTCGATGTACCAGCTACATGAAGTTGGGGATAAACCACTGACAACAATTCATTTAAATCTTGGCATTTATGGATTGTAGAAGGAAGCTGTACCACTTCTTGGGGTTTGGTTCCGACCTAATAAAAGAAAAATTGAAGTTAAAAAAAATTCAAGCTATTAATGGACTTTGTAGACTTAAAATATGAGAAGTCAATAGGGTACTACCTCAGTCAAGAAATATGCGAAAGTAGCATTTCCAGGGTCTGCAGTATTCAAACGCATATTCAAATCCAACGTCAATACACGCATAACATTCCATAGTGCAAAGCATCTCAATGATGCGTTGACAATTTCCTCACGTACTCCTTTGCGTACAACTGGTAAAATTTGCCGAAAATCACCACCAAGGACAATAGTGATACCCCCAAATGGATTTTCATTGTCACAAATATCTTGTAGTGTGCGATCAACCGCTTCAACACAATGTTTATGCTGCATAGGAACTTCATCCCATATTGTTAGTTTTGTTTCTCTACATAGCTCAGCCTACAACGATTGTTTGGTAAACCCACAAACAGAACTATCATGCAAATCTAATGGTATACAAAAGGTTGAATGTGCAGTACGACCTCCGTCTAATAATAACGATGCAATGCCAGACGATGCAACAGTAACGACTGTATGCCCAAGACTGCGACATTTTTGGGCAATCGTATTGTACACATATGTTTTTCCTGTACCAGCACCCCTATTTAAAAAGAAATTAGTCCCTATCTTTTCGAGGACAGAAGTAAGAATTGCATCATAAGCAATGCGCTGTTCATTGTTAAGGCGTTCAATATTAGGCTGTGCATCCCTGTGTTGCGCTTGAAATTGAAGTTGCCGATGTTCTATAATCAATCTGTTACCAGCTACTTCACTCCAATTTGCGGTTGGTTGTTGCATGGGTGGGAAGTCAAGTAAACTCTTACCTGATTCTTGAAGCAATTGATCAAGGAGAAAAAGACCATAATCTTCAATTTGAGCTTCGGTTGGGTTCGATACGGAAAACAACATGTGAATTTTGTGCGCAAGGTCATTTCATATATGCACCGAAAATTGCTTCCATAACTCCATCGGTCGCTGAGGAGAGCATTGTGTAAGGAGGACACTAAATAATCTCCTCAATTGATACCCTGTCTTCATAACTGCAGCCTCTTCAAGACATTGTATCCACTCATCAACATTTTCCAAAAGCCCTCTAGCCACGCATGCTGCCTTGAAAGTGTCACGCACAACATTATTTACCATGCGTAGGTGTTCATAAGATTTTGGTCCTTTGACAACAGTTAATAGCAAACGCAGATAAAACCTCTCACCACTATTGGGGCTAGCAAAGTACATTCTACCGATTGCGTAACCCCTTTCTCTTGGTTTCCACCTCTTAGTTTTCTCGATCCAAACAAAGTGTTGTGGAAATTCTTGGTACGTGTAGGGAATAGCATTTTCATTTTTGGCATACCATTCAAAAAATCTTGTCAAGTCAACCTTTCTTGTCCAGCTCTAGAACGAATGGTGTCCAATGATTCCGCGGGGTTGAAAATACAACGATGCATTCCAAGTAGATGTAGTGCCAACGTATA
Source organism: Rhododendron kiyosumense (assembly GCA_019656275.1). NCBI lineage: Eukaryota > Viridiplantae > Streptophyta > Magnoliopsida > Ericales > Ericaceae > Rhododendron > Rhododendron kiyosumense. The sequence goes on from BPLS01007799.1 coordinate 4,462, forward strand.
ACTGTTGGTACCTTTTCATGTAGATGATGACCAAATATACGCCAGGCAGCTTCGGGTGGTTCGATATACCTTGCATCAAGATATTACTGAATTTCATTTGCTGCTCCCAACACAATTGTTGTGCGATCGTGACCCTTGTAAATGTATTTGTGAATATACTTGACGCATCTCATTTTGACACAAACTTCTACATTGATGTGACAGTTGAATAGTTTGGACAAATGAGGATTGTACGGTACGACATCCCTGTTATCAACTTCTTGCCTCCTCACAACATATACTTTGTTATCGTGTCGACAACGATAGATGGGATAACCATTTTCATTCAAGGTGGTCGATTCTGCAAAGTCTCGAGGGTATCTTTTAATACACTTTCCATTTTCCATACACACTGCTTGTGGATTTTGAGTACCGCATGGTCCATGTAACCATACAACACTTGATGGTTTCAAATAGTGCAAGATCATCTGTTGGATTTGGAAACTCAGCACATACTAAGTTGTCTGCTTCTGCACATGTTCTGATTTTATCTGAGCTTTTAAGGAAGAAAAGAGCATGCATATGTGGTAGACCACGTTTTTGAAATTCTATGGTATACACGTGAGTAACTTTGTTACGAAACACTTTATTTGTTTCTATCTCCTTCATCAAAGCCTTTCTTTTCTGGCCAATTTGATTAGGGTTTAGTTCATTTGGACCAATATCGATCAAGTCTTGGTACAGGCTTGCACGAAGTTTTCCTTGATTAAGCTTATAGTATGTCAATCGATTTTGCTCTGTTGCGGCCCAAGCATCTACCAAAAACTCCTAAAATAATTTTCCCGATCTCAAAATTGTTGAATACTCTGTGGGACGCTCAAACAAACGATAGCTGTAGTACTCCATCTGAGAAAGTCGTTCATTCGCCGGTCGGTCATTATGAACGTCCCACTGTCTCAAAGCTGGTTCCCATCCAAGTTCACCACGTGGGAAAAGTAAAACATAATGTAATGGCAAATACGCAGGATGACATTCATTAATTTGCATCAACCCATTACCTCCTCTCAAGTGTAAGATGATATCTCTCATTCCACTAGCCTTGGTTCCATCTCCTGGTATTACTACCGCAATCTCATCTCATGTGGGCATATTATATCTTCTTCTATCTGTTGATAAACTACAATGAAGATGAACAGACAAATTTTGTCCCGCCTTAGCTGTATGATTAAGAAGTGCATGAGCCTGAAGGAATTTTTCTACAAATGGATTTACTTGCAACAAACACTCTTGAATAGTTTGGAGCACATCTCTTCGTAGTTGGGGATTTCTTCGAGTGCAGGTTTTTAAAGCAGAATTAGGATCGTAAATGTATAATTAAGCGTATGATGCATCTTGACCTTGCTCTGGCAATAGAGAACCTGTTCGATGTCGCAACTCCCCATGGATAATAAACGATGTAGGGCCCCTTCCATTAAGTATGTTTGGATTAAATTTAGCCCCAAGACTCATGAAAGCATTAGCTGCATTGTACTCTCGACTATGAGATCTAAACGACTTTGATCGGTCATCAATCCTGTCGTACAATGTTTGAAGTGACGGAGGGGGTGTGATAAGCTTATGCAACTATACTTTTCCTTGCAAACAACAAGTTCCAAATAAGGGATGGCTTATAGAGATTTTGTCAATCTTTCCTCCATCCAATGGAAGGCCTTACAATGAGGACATATAATATCCATCTTTCCGAGATAGTGCCTTCTCACATCTATTTTCATTGGAGCAAGAACCCCTAACCTCGTAGGCAGAATTAGATCATCGTCACTGCATAGATCCTCATGATGAATTTCATCTGTGGGAGTAGGCCTGCAAATTTTTAAGAAAAATAAGGGTGGGTAACATCGTGAAAGTTTTGAAAAGCGTAGAATAAAATATAGGTTTACCTAATACTTCGAGGAGGAGACAATGAGTTTGGCCTAGATAATGATCTTGTTATTGACTGGGTGACCATTTGTCGCTTTTGTGCAGATAGAGTCACAGTTGTTGCATTTGGGTTTTGGTCCAAGCTATCGAAATGACGGCGTCTAAGAGTCAATGAAGGCACATCTTTATGCTGTCTCGTTTGATGACATTCGCTTGCACTGCTTTGCTTTAATATTCTTTCTCATTCTCGGCATGCACGTTGCGCCAATGCTACTTTTGATATCACATTACCAGCTTGCGAACGTCGCTCACAATCTCCTGGCAAGCATTGGCCCAATGTACCAATGCCTTGCTTTAAAATTCTTTCTCGTTCTCGTCGTGCACGCTGCACTAATGCCACTTTTGATATCACATTACCAGCTTGTGCCTAAAGTATGAATATTAGTTTAGGAAGATAGGAGTATTTTTGCGTAAAGGTGCAGTTTGGAGATGCTCCACATTTTGCTATTCGAGTTCCATTAATCTTTTGCCACTTGTACAAAGCTACCAAAAGAAGGTGGAGGAAGATACTTGTGAATTTTCCTTTCCATTGCCTACATGTGTTGCCTTCCCTTTCCTAGACATTGTTTCATTTATTGGTATTTCCTGTTAAGAGATACGTAAAATGTATTAAGGAGACTAAATAGGGTTTTCAAGGAACTTTTTTATTGGTATGGAGTCATACCTAATGCATATGGATGACATTATGGTCTAGCTCATCACGGATTACAATTCCGATATTTCTGTCTCGGAGAGGTTGAACTTGCACGCACATAATTAGTTGAGAAAAGTCAGGAGAAAGAAATAGTTCGAAGATTATTAACTTTTACTTTTAAGAAAAAGGTAAGGGTCATACCTGTGCATTCTCATTTCTTATGGGGTAGGTTGCCTTTTCTTTCCCTTTGTGTGACATTAGTTTTTCCTGAACTATTAATTCTTAAAGAGGTTGAACCTGCAAACGGTAAACAGGCAAAAAAATGAATGCGATATAATTTGTTTTTATTCCAACAACCATACTGGTGCGTTTTCCTTTCCTTTTACTTGGCTGTAGTTATTGTGATCCATTGAGTTTCTTGACCCAGTTGGTATTCTTTTCATAATAGCAAACTAGTTTGTATAGCGTATAGACAGTTAGTGTTCTTTTTCCTTCGTTGTATCATTCCAATTCTAACAAACAAATAGCATTCCAATTATTACATTTTTTTCCTTCTGCTAGATTAGACAATTTGATTTGTGATTACTGTACCGTAAGGAGACAAAAGTATCAACTACATAGGGTCGATGTTCACCCAAAAATAAAATACGCCGGGACCAATAAAGTGCAGCCAAGGTGTAAAACCTTGAATCTATTGATCATGAATGCAATAAAAAATTTCTAGAGTTCAAAACCTTGAATGCAATATAAAATTCCTAGAAACTAAGGTTTAAAAAAAAAAAAAAAACTAAGGTCAGAACCCCTAAGAACGGCAACCAGAATCTAGGAATCCAATCAGGGATATGTTGCCTTTTCTTTCCCTTTGCATGACATTAGTTTTGCCTGAACTCTTAATTTTTGAAGAGGTCGATCGTGCAAACGGTAAAAACGCAAAAAAAATGAATATGATATAAATTTTTTTTGATTCCAACAACCGTACTAGTGTGATTATTGGACCGTAAGGGGACAAAAGTAGAAATTATGTAGGGTTAATGTTCAACAAAAAAAAAACGTAGGGGCCAATAAAGTGCACCAATTTGTTTCTGTTTTTTTTAAAGAGGTCGAACGTGCAAACGGTAAACACGGAAAAAAATGAATGCGATATAAATTTTACCGGTGTGATTATTGGACCGTAAGGGGACAAAAGTAGCAACTACGTAGGGTCGATGCCAAGCAAAAAAAACTACGTAGGGTCGATGTTCACCAAAAAATAAAATACGTAGGGGCCAATAAAGTGCAGCCTATTTGTTTTTACTTTTTTTGTTAGTGCAGCCACGTTGGGTATTGAATCTATTGTCACGAATGCAATAAAAGATTTCTAGAGTTCAAAATGTTAAATGCAACATAAAATTCCTAGAAACTAAGGTCAGAACCCCTAATGTAACGACCCTGATTTTCGGTCGTTAAAAATTTCGTTAAATATTTGAATTTTATTGTTATTACTTGGATTTACCTTTTAATTTCCAAAGTTTATCAAAATTACGTTTTTGCCCCTTGAAATTTGAATTCTTTGCGCTTTAGTCCGTTTAGCAAGCCTTGTAGCTTTCAACCATCCGATTGGAGTAACCGAGCTAGCAAGCTATTTAGTTACTTTTCCCTAGCCGCAAAATGACCGTTTTGCCCCCCTTGAACCTTCTGAACATTTTGAACCTTTTGAACCTAGACTAAGAATTTGGATATTCTTTTTCTTTTAATTATTTTGGATATATTCTTTGTCCATTGGACAATAAATGTTAGGGAAACTATTATCCATTGGATAATAGAAACCCCATTTGTTTATATTAAATGTCTACTTTATTAAAGTGCTATGAATAGTAAAAAGTAACTTTTTGATTACTTTTTGATTTCTTTAAAGTACTTTTTGGATTACTTTAATGTTTAATCTCCCTAGCAACTATTATCCATTGGATAATAAAGGTTAGGGTGGTTATTATCCATTGGGTAAAAGGTTCATCTTTCAACTTAGTACATGGGTTGATTAATTTAATATTTTCTTTTAAACCCCATGTGCCAAAGTACCAATTATTTTAAAATAAAAGTTGCCAACTCACTATTGTCCAATAAAGTCCATTGGACAATAGAAGTTAGGGGATTTATTACCCATTGGTTAATAGCTTTAGTCTTCCAACAAAGTACAAGGATTTTAGTAAACTAATCTTTTTCAAAATCCCATGGGATGATATGCAATATTTTATTGGAGGATTTTAATACCTAAGATTTCTTAGGTACTCTTTTATTATTTAAAATTGGGATTTTGATTTTCCTAGATCTTTTGGTACATGTGTATATATATTAGCATTGTACCCATGTGCCTATTGATTTGTTTTAAATGAGAAAATCTTGCCTTTTAAAATCTCCTTTGATCTCATAGTACCAAAAGTACTATATTTTAATTGTTGTATGCATATGTGTACATATATATATATGTGTATGTGTGTACTTGGGAGAGAGAGAGAGAGAGAGAGAGAGAGAGAGAGAGAGAGAGAGAGAGAGAGAGAGAGGAAGGAAGGAGGAAGGAGAAAAGGATTTGGTTGTACCATTCCATGATCTCCTACATCTTCCATGATCTTGGTGTATATATATCTTCCTAGCCTAGACTTAACTCCATTGTACTCCTTGGTACACCTTGCAATGGTTTGAACCATTAGATCTTGTACCAATCCCTTTCTTGCCCACCAAGGATCCATCCTAGCCATTCAATTGATCCAAGATCAATCTTGGTACAAAAGTAGCCATGCAACCCTAGGATTTTTCCTTGATTTGTGCTTAAAAGTGGATTTGATTAGATATACTTCTTGGACACCTTGCAACTTCTTGACCCTTTGATCATGTACCACCTCCATCTCAACCATCCAATTAGTTCCAAGATCAAATCCTTAGTACCAATAGCCTTGCAAGCCTAGGGATTGCCTTTGATCTTCCATGATCTCTTGCCAAGTGTCAAGGTGAGGCTTAGAGTGAGAGAGAGGAGAAGGCCAAGCCCTTTGCCTATAAATAGAAGGCCATTCCAAGCCTTTCAAAGCACACCTCAAGCAATTAGCTCTTCCTTCTCTCTAGAAATCATTTTCTGTTTTTCTGGGCAGCCACTGTCCCGTCCGAAAATCCCCAGTTTTCTCCTGCTTAGGTTAGTTTTTAGGATCAACTTCCTTCTGGAAAGTTGTAGAGCGCTTCGAAACCTTGAAGTTAGGCTCAAGAATCACCCCAATCGGTTAAGAAATGACCGAGATATCGTCATCCGAAGTTCAGTGAAAATTCTGGATTTCTATTTCCAGACAGCTCACTGTCACTTCTTTCATTCCCATTTTTCTCCAACCTAGGTTCGTTTCTAGGATTAACTTCCTCCTTGAGAGTTGTAGAGGGTTTAGAGAGCTTCGTTCTAGACCCAAGAACGACTCTATTAGGCCAAGGATTGACCGAGTTATTGCCGTCCGAAGTTCGGTCCAGATTGGAGTTTTTACCGCCCGTAGGATTTCCACCTAGCTTACTCGGCCCCGACTAGTTTCGGATCAAGGTAGTTATCCTTACTTACTTTTCCAAGTATAAAGTAGTTTTTCACTCTAATTCTATGTCTTGTATAAATCGCATGTTGTTTGGAAGTTTGTTTGATCGTAGATAAGGTTATCTTTCGATTAAATGTTGGAAATGCATGTTTATGTTAATTCTTGGTGATTCAAGCATGCTATGTTACTTAGATGTTCTTATTGTACTATTTCGAAGCTTGTTGAATGCATGTTGGTATGTAAAGTTACGCCGCGGAGTCTTGGCATGTAAACGAGACACGAGAATCGAGAAAGTAGAAACGTAACACCTAGGGTGTGTTTGAAAAGGTTGAGATGTGTTTTGAAACCGCGATGTGGCCGGACTTGGTAGCCCATCGTGTGGATTGTGAAAACCGCAACGTGGCCGGACTTGGTAGCCCGTTGTGTGAATGAAAACCGTAATGTGGCCGGACTTGGTAGCCCATTGCGTGAGTTGTGAAAACCACGAAGTGGCCGGACTTGGTAGCCCTTTGTGAAGATTGCCAATAGGGCCGGACGTGGTAGCCTTGTTGGTAATATGGCTTGGTTTTCCGTGGAGAGGAGCCAATGCAAGTTTTGTGTGCCAATGGGAACCCGGTGCGGCGGAACCATTGTGAGGATACTCGGGAACCCGGAACGGCGGAACCGAGGTTGGGTGTGTATGGCTTGGTTATCCGCGGTACGGAGCCAATGCAAACGTTTTTGAAAAGATGGTTTTGTAAATGGAAAATGATTGACACGGTCTACGATGAGTCGCGTAGGAGAAACTCGGAGAATCTTGGACACCAACGGTAGTTAGATTGTGGATGTATCATTGCTGCTGTCTGTTGTATTGTTATAAGTTAAGGGTTAGTGGGTAGGGTTACTCTATTGAGCTTTCGTAGCTCACGGTGTTGCCTTTGTGGTGACCCTGGCATATTATATTGGTGGCGACGCTGGTATAATGTGTCAGATCTTGTAGATGATCAAGATGGACCGTTCACTTGGAGGCGTCCGGAGCTGAGGAGCTGACTAGGATGAAGAAGCGAGAGGAGCTGTAGTTAGGAAATCTTAGTTTCCTTTCTTTGTTGAATAATTGTACCCCTTTGAAGTATTTATAATGTAATAAACTCTTTTTATTATGTAATAAATGCTTCATTAACGTACCCTGATTTTGGGGGCGTTACACCTAAGAACGGCAACCAAAATCTAGGAATCCAATCAAGAATTCTCCACATCGGCATTTAAGCAAACACCTAGAATCATAGCGGTGCATTTTCCTTTCCCTTGGCAGTAGACAAAAAAAAATTGAGAGAATTTCATTTGTTTGTTAACCTAAATGCAAGCTGGTGTACGTTGGCAATTGGTTAGGAAACTCAACCTTTGTTCAAACCAGTGGCAAAATGCAAGCTCTTGTTGTGCTCTCCTTTCATGTGAAGGGTGTATATTGAAGGAAAGTTAAACAGGAGCCATGTAAAGGATGACCACAACTCACAGCTCGAGGTAAATGCCCTGTTTGGCTAAGGGAGACAATTTGGTAGATTTTTAAACAACTATGTCAAACACCTTGACTGCAATTTTAATAGTGAACTTTCAAGAATATCTCGAACGATTAGCAGAAGCAAATAAATATTACTGGACATTGAAACTGTTGAAATTTGGGGCCAGTCCGGGACCAAATCGGGTCGTTCAAGTGGGCATGACCCGGTGACCTATATATATATTAGAGAGTCCTATCTCATCTTAGAGATAAGGATTAGGAGAAGTTGAAATAATTCTAATCTCTTAGGATTAGAAGACTTCTAAAGCATCTAGGATGCTCTCTCTCTCTCTCTCTATTTATTTCCTGCAAGATGTTCATAAAGACACACAAGAATATACACAAGAGATATACAAAAGAATAGAGTTCTGGGAAGCTCTCTCTCTCTTTGATAGTTCTCTCTCTACCATTAAAGAGCAATCCAAGCTTTTGCACCGTGGAATAGAGGGTGATACTCGATCCTCATAGTATCACTCTATCGCAGGAATTTGTCGCTGATTTGGTACATGATCAAGAGTTCATAATCTATCCACACCAAGGTCCGGTTCGGTTAAAGTTCACAAGGTAACCCGAACCACCCACTTCCGCACTATGGTTATATTTTTCTAACATTGGTATCAGAGCCTTGGTTGGATGTTTTCGTGCTCTTTAGTACTTGAATAGCCATATGTATCCTGTCTTATGTGTACGTATTGACTGATTTTCGTGTATGCCGAATATGGGTCTGAAAAACATGATTTTTCAAAAGTTCTCAGAATTGCTTCAAAATTTTACAAAACATAGTCCATAACATGTAGATCATATCTGGAAAGTTTCGGGTTGATTGGATAAACCGTTTGTGAGAAAAATCAAACTCTAGTTGGTTTTTCCGAAACTTTGATTGGACAGAGGTTTTTCTGTGTTTTGATTCATCATGCGGGACTTACATCACTGTGTAGCTCTTGTTTCTAGCTTTGCAACGGTATATTATAAGCTTAATTTGGTGTTACGGATCAAAAGTTATGGCAAACCCTAGTTTGGGCATGTTTTGGAGAAGATGAAGTGCAGATTCTGCACATTTTCACTCTGAACCGAGAGAGAGTGAGATTCACCCCTCATTGTACCGGTGTCATATGGAAAAACTGAGAGTGCCGCTGAACTCGAAATTGAATTTCCTACATTTCTTTGTATTTATTTTATTTTTCTGAAATAAAATTATTTTTCAAAATTTTAAATACAAGAAAAATGAAAATTTTGACTTGGTTTATGAGAGAGTGGGGATGCGTGCCTCCTCCAAGGGGAATCAAATTTTTTGTGGCATATTCTGCTACCGTTTTTCATTGTTTGGTGTATGAGGTGTATTATTCTAGTGAGCATGGTTTTTTATTCTGTTTTTTTCTATTCGTTGTTTATTCAGAAAAATTAGAATAAAATTCTGAAAAATTATAAATTTTCAGAATTAACATCTTGGAATCAGAACCAATTTATAGGAGTAGTTGGTGTAATTTTTCAGTATGCATTATTTTTTATTCTATATTTTCTCTCCGTTGATAATTTGGGAAAATTAGAATATAAATCTGAAAAATTATAAATTTTTAGATTCAACTTCCTGGATTTAGTACCTATTCATTGGTGTAGGTTGTGTATTTTTCCAGTACATCTTGATACTATTTGACATTTTCTACTTGTTATTTATTCTTGGAGAATTAGAATAAATCCTGAAAATTGACAATAATTGCATGTGGGCAACTGGAAATTTACAGAATATTGAACACAACATGTTTAATTTTTGGGTGATTTTACATGTTGTATGTGACATGATTGGATAATTTCTGGCATTGTTCAATGTTTAAATTATTCATTTTGATAGCATGAAAAATACTTTTTAATGCATAAATTGTGTTATGCACTATAATAAGTTTGTTTCATGCTTGTGATATGCCATATCTAGTGGGAGGTTATTCGGTAGAGAAAATATTTATATATATTTTTCCCAAAAATTAAAATTTTGCGCATGAATTAAATTAAATTGTAATAATAGAATACTTAGAGGCGCAGAAGATGATTATAAGCTTTGCGAGTTTTCGATCTTGCGACATGTGTGGTATTATTATTTTCTAATTTAGATTCTTGCTGCAAAATAATTCTGTGTTGTGTTGTTATTAATAATCCCATCCGCATTTCTTTGATAGAGTTGAAATGGAAGCTAAGAAAGTTGAAGCTGATTTGACCCAGGTTGAGAAATTTAAAAGTGACAATTATAATGTTTGGCTCTATGAGATCCAATTTCTCCTTAATGAGCTAGAGGTCTTGGAGACCCTCGACCATGAGATGGTTGAGCCAAAACATAGCGACTCACCACAATATCTTCGTGATTCAAGCCTTTGAGAAATGGTACAAGAAAGATCAGTGTGCGCGACTTACTATGGTACGCAATATGCATAAAATTTGATATGTGAGTTTGAGTACTATGAGACTGCTCATAAGCTGTGGAAAGCTATCAAACAAAAATATGACATCGACTTCTTGACTAAGATGGTCTCAAACTTGAAATGTGATGATGAACATAAATTTGAGATCATGAAGGCTAAGTGCCAAGAGGCAACTGATCTTGGCACTTAGCCAGATGGTTCATGCATCATAGTTGAGACTGTCCCTCGTAGGTCTAGGTACCAACGAAGGAAGGCTAAATGCGCCCTTAAGAAAGGAGCTGCTATAGGCCTTAACCCTATTGGTGCTGGTTCTTTTAAGCACAATAGAGACAAGAAGAAGAGTGGTGACAAAAACAAGGCCAGAAAGGCGTGCTTTTACTGTGACAAGTTGGGACACTTTGCTCGTAAGTGCACTGAGCCTAAGAAGGTACACCATATTTTTTGTTTCTTGTGTTGACTGTTTTGGAACATGTCAAGGTTTAGTTGCTTATTCTCCTCATTCGTGGGTTGTAGACTCAGGAGCAACCAACCAATTAGCGAGGACACAAGATAGGTTTGTGGAGTATCGCTGAGTTTCAGTTGGAGGCCAAAGAATTTTCACGGGAAACAAGTCTAGTGTGTTAGTGCTGGGCATTGGCAAGCTAGACATGCGACATGGGCGCACTTTGTTTTTTTTTTTTCATGAAGCACTTTATGCTCCAAGAATTTGACGAAACTTGTTATTAGTCACTAGCATGATGGGTCTAGGTTTTTATTTTTTGTTTGAGAGTAGCTAAGTGATGATTGATTTGGGTACAATTTATTATGGTTCTGGATGGTTTGATAATACTAGATGTTATTAATTTTAATTTTAATAATGTTGCTAGTGATTCTATTTGCTTTGTTACATCTTCTGTTGAAGTTGATTCTTTAAATGGCATTGGAGATTAGGTCACATTGGGCAAGAGGGGGATTTGTTACTCAACCTACCCATTTGTGACCATTACCCAACAAGAAAAGCAATTAGAAAATCATTCAGAAAACCATAAGGGTATTTGTTCCATTACAGCCTATCCGTTTGACATTTGTGGCTGAAATTGAGTCACTAGATGTGGATTTCTCGAGGAGAATTTTCCTAGCAGATGAGAGGTTAGTAGAGATGTAGAACTCTATGAGATGGAGAATTCAACGAGAGGCGCACCAAATTGTCCAGTTGAGAATGGAGAAGAAATTCTCCTACCTCCTAGGAATAGTGGGAGCGACTTGTTTAATCAAGGATTAGATCTAATGAATATGGATTCTCAAGATCCTCTTAGGCATAGAAGCAAATATTGAATAATCCCTCGTCGTCTGTTTGAGATTGAGGGGGAGTTTGTCATGATTGCTCCTGAAGATGAAAGAGAGCCCAAAACAGTGGGAGAAACTCCTTTATCGCCTGCTAGTAAGGAATGGATAGCTGCAATGTAAGATGAAATGGAGTTTATGAAGATAAATCTTGTCTGGGACTTGGTTGATCTTTCACTTGGGCACAAGATCATTGGGAACAAATGGGTTCTTAAGATCAAACATAAAGCAGATGGTCCTATACTGAGCAATAAGACTCATCTAGTGGCAAAGTTATTCTAGCCTTAGAACTATTTTAGATGGACATTATGGCAATAGGCTAGGAGCGCAGAGTTTGCAAGCTCCAACGGTCTATCTATGGCCTAAAACAATCATCCAGGCAGTGGTACCTGAGATTTCATTGAGCCATTTGGGTTTACGATGATCAATGAAGGCCATTGCATGCATATGATGAGACGGTCCAAAAATAGTTTCTTGATATTGTCATTCTATGTTGATGACGTTTTAGTTGGCTGGAATGACTGGGAGATGATAGTCGCCACACAGTTGTGGTTATCCTTCACTTATGAGATGAAAGAATGGGCAAGGCAAGCTATGTGCTCAGAGTTGAGATCTTAAGGGATCCTTCTGGTAGATTCTTTCTTTAAGAATGTTTTTAGAACGATTCCGGAGACAAAGCTACAAACTCATAAACACTTCTATTGTTAAAAGCGAGACTTAGGGGCTTAACATTGAACCTAAAACTCCTAAAGAATTGGAACTAATGGCCCACGTGCCCTATTCAAGTACCATTGGCAGCTTGTAAGTAGTTATTGGTCCAATATTGGTCGTGATCGTTGACAAGCAGTCAAGAGGATATTAACATATCTCTAAGGGACTGCTGATTATATGCTTTGCTTCCAGAGTGTGTATTTATGCCTAGTCGGGTTAAAGATATTGTTGCGCAAAAGGAAGTGATTATAAAACATATAGCTATGAGTCGCATAGTTGTATGCCCTTTGTCTAAGTCCATTGCTAAGAGGACTTTTGAGACTCATGATAAGGCTTTAGGACTGTGTAAATGACGATAGATGTGTTTTATTTATTAATTTCATTAATCACTTCTTTCAGATTTTTGGGATATTTATGTCATTTGTGCACTTAATATTAGCTTATTATTGTTGCAATTTGGTCAATTGTTTATTGAACAACACATACAGAATTTAAAGATTGATGTCAGCAGGTTAGATTGGCTCACTCACACGAGCAATCGCCTTCGGCGCTTAAGATAGTGAGCGAAGATGAGATAGATGGGTAGTAAGATATACAGGTTGGACGTGTGATATAGTCTGATAAGAAGAATCAGATATACCCACCATATGTCGCCTTGGTTGGAACCAAGATAAGGTCTATTAGTAAGAGACAAATTTCGGATAGTTTCCCCTGTCTTGAGATTAACCTGTCTTTGTTAGCCAGATGTGAGGACTCGTATAGCGCTATGATGGCAAGCTATCTGAGAAATCGGGTTGGGCGCTAGGTAGCGACTAGACTAAAGTCTGTATGGTGTTTGGGAGTAAGACGTCACTTTTTGGAAAAGTAACTCCACCGTAGCATGTATTCATACTACATGTGCTTGTGCGATCATTTATTTTAGAGGTGAGTGAATGGATCCTTGTTTCCTCACTGTGTGAGTCTAAGCAGTCATTTAGATAAGGTGACTGCACATATATATTAAATGTGCTCTTTGATTTTTGACTATGTCACGTAGTAGAGATTTTGTGTTGCTACTCTAGCTTAACTACCTAAGACCACGAAATGTCAGGGTCCCATGGAGCATGTCTGGGAAAGCAGCAAGGTTAAAATGAAGTGACATGAGGGCGAAAAGAGGATCATTTAGTAGTACACCCTTGCAATATATTCATTGTCGACAACTCAGGTCGCTCTATTAGCACGCGGATCGGGTGTGAATATAGAGTGCATGATGTTTGGGGGTCAAGCATGCTTTTTGGAAGGATTAAAGATGTTTGGTCTGATGTAACTAAATGGATTCAGGGTACATGAGACACTCTTATGGGTTGATGTCTCTATGCTGGCTCTTAAAGAGTTTCTAGTGTAGAGCTCCCACTTGCAGGTGCTCTAGCGATTGCACGGTTCATTAGCGTGTATGAGTTTGCTTCTTAGTTGGGTAGATGGAAGAGAGATTGATACAACTTGTCATGCCCATGCATGGACGAGTGGGAGATGTGGGAATTTGGGGCCGGTCCGAGACCAAATTGGGTCGCCCAAGTGGGCATGACGTGGTGACCTATATATATTAGAGAGTCCTATCTCATCTTAGAGATGAAGATTAGGAGAAGTTGAAATAATTCTAATCTCTTAGGATTAGAAGACTTCTAAAGCATCTAGGATGCGCTCGCTCTCTCTCTCTCTCTATTTATTTCCTGTAAGATGTTCATAAAGACACACAAGAATATACACAAGAGATATACAAAAGAATAGAGTTCTGGGAACCTCTCTCTCTTCGATAGTTCTCTCTCTACCATTAAAGAGCAATCCAAGCTTTTGCACCGTGGAGTAGAGGGTGATACTCGATCCTCATAGTATCACTCCATCGGAGGAATTTGTTGCTGATTTGGTACGTGATCAAGAGTTCATAATCCATCCACACCAAGGTCCGGTTCGGTTAAAGTTAGCAAGGTAACCCGAACCACCCGCTTCCGCACTATGGTTATATTTTTCTAACAGAACCCAATATATTCATTGGTTGATAAATTGGTTTGAGTTGAAGGCATGGGCTTGCGAAGGTCACAGCAATAAAAAACCTCTAAATTATTCCATCCTTCAATTACCTCTCCCTCACGCGATTAACCATTTTTATTACCTATCTTGGAATCCTTAACCATTGGTTGATCTATTGGTTTGAGTTGAAGGCATGGGCTTGCGAAGTATCACAGCAATAAAATAACCCCTAAATTGTTCTCGCATAGGATCCTGGCACCATATTTCTGAATGTGTAACAACATGGTGCAGCTATATTCAAAGCATAAAAGCTGTCTAGTGCATTACATACACGATTTTCGGACAGAAACACAGCACGGTTCGATCAAGCCGTGTGTATGAGTGGCTAGGTCAGGTGTGGGGGAGAGAGACGATTAAGAGAATGAAGGAGAGAGATACCTCATGGTGGTGCGCTGGTGGAGGGAGTGGCGCAGCTGGTGGTGCTAAGAGATGCAGTGCTGCTGCTCATGTTGGTGGTGCGAAGAGGTGCGGGACTGTGGTGGTGGTGTGAGGGTGAGGGAGATGGAGACAGAATGTTTGTGGGCTAGGGCTTTTGTTTTTCTGAGGGTGGGACGTGGTCATGTGGGGGGAGATGGAATTGGATCAATGGTGGAGATTAAATTGTATTTCAACAGTTAGGATTTATGTAGGAGATAAGATTCAAAAACCCTCCTCCTTTATTATGTAGATAATATCCCAAAAGAGTCCCAACCTGTTTAATTTACAAACATGTCCCCAAATTTAAGGAAAATACAACATTGGCACTCTGGCCAAATAAGCTTAAAACAAGTACGTACCGATTGTTAAGTTACAAACAGTTTAGTCAAAAGGAAATTCTTGAAAGAATAGTTACAAACCCATCTTCATCAAAAGGAAGTCAATTACAAAGATGACTAAGTAACTCAACACAAATAGCTTCCAAAAAAGTCTTTCACTTCCAAGCATACAATGCATGCGAGCTATTGCCCAATGTTTGAACCTGAAAAGAAAGATTTAGTTGAGCTACACTAGCCCAATAAGAAAATCTTTACCAACGTTATATGAAAACATGATGATTAGTGCAAAGGAAGGATAACAAGAAGGTATAGCTCAAATGACGAAATGCAATCAACTCAAGGATATGCCAAAGATTCAAGACAACAGTTCAAAGACATGCTATAATTACTTTATGCCATAAGGTTCACAATACTCAAGCAAATAACAATTTTGACACGACTCACTATCTCATATCTCCACCGTCGGCATTTCCACCCCTAGCGTTGCCGTAGAATACCACAAGAGTCACCGTATTACCACCCTTAGCGTTACGGTGTACACCAACATATAAGGTCACTGTATCACCACCCTTTGCATTATGAGACTTCCTAAATTGACCACTGACCCAAACAACTATTTCCTCACTTAACATATAAGTTAAAGCTTTCTCAGAACCTCATACATTCATGAAATACGTCACGACATGTCAATAATATCACAAATTTGCCACAAACGTTCACAAGCAATCATTCATTCGCAAGTTGCTTCTTGTTGGCATTTTAACTAAGTAAACTAATATCCATTCCTTACTAACGGAAGGTCAATGGGTCAAAAATAACATTCACGAATCATAAAAAGCCATAATGACAAAATAAGAATCATAAGAGTAGCCAAAGGAGGTTGGGAGGCTGACACACCCCCACTCCAACAGTCATAACTTTTTGTGTACTTAGAGTCTTTAGGTGATTTTGGTGGCAATGAAAATCTAACTTCAAAAACTTCGAATCGATGTAAAATTTGCATGAAACGGACATCGAACAAAGAAGTTGTGGCCTTTTGAAGTTGGGCTGAAACCCAGATGATGAGCAGAATTTTCTAGAGGGAGGAGGGATCGATCCCCCCATCAGCAGGGATCGATCCCTGGGCTTACTGGACCAGAAATGGAAAGGGGGATCAATCCCCCAAGTTTAGGGATCGATCCCTACACGATTTTGGGCGATTTTCTACAGATTTTGACAGCTTTTGAAATGAATGAAGGGAGAAAAACCAAGCTTGATTCTTGCATCAAATCATCATATAAACATGTAAAAGAGGTAAAGAAGTCCCTACCTCGCGATGATAACCAAGATCTACAAGATTTGAGCAAGCCCTAGCCTCTTTGAACTTTGAAATCAAATAAAACCCTCATCCAAGCTTGACCCAAGGATTCTTGAGCCTAAGAATGTGAATAGAAAGCAGGAGGGAGGTTGATTGTTGTGGGTTTTATGAGATGGAGCAAGGTTTTTGAGTGGGAGAAGAAAGAGAAAGAGATATTGGTAGAGAGATAGAGAAAGAACGGATGAGAGAGAGAGAGAGACGGGAGATAAAATGATTCTATACACCACACACACACACCTTATATACTCTTATATCTTTAAACTACATATCCACTCCCTCAATCTTCTATTCTTTCTCTTAGATCCTCAAATCAAATAATCACCAATTAAACCATATTCTCCCAATTAGTCATTTAATAAACTTTTCAATAATTAAAGAAAATAC
>BPLS01007800.1:0-10941 GCA_019656275.1 Rhododendron kiyosumense
AATATTTGTAAACAACTCTTGTTTTCATGCAAGTATTTTAATCTTTACAAGCTGAGAAAGAGGACACTGTCAGTAGATCCTAGATGCCACTTGTTACACTCTAATTAGACTTGCATTTATGTGGACAGAAAAGGGATTTGTTACACTCTAATTAGACTTACATTTGCACTCTAATTAGACTTGCATTTATGTGGACAGAAAATGGATTTGTTACACTCTAATTAGACTTGCATTTATGTGGACAGAAAAGAGATTTCACCAGGTGAAACATGAGAAAGCGAATAAGTGATTGTCTTCTTTGAAGTTGCATGTTCTATCCCCACGGAGGTCATACAATCCAAACCTTAGACCATTTGTCCGGTCATTAACTTCAGAACTCCGGAATTAGTAGAAAATTAATTCTCCTGAGTAGAACTTTTCTTTAGCTTATTTTACTATTACCAAAGCACATTGTGTCTGTTGATGACAAAAGCTTAAATTACTCGGCACCACGAGGCTACCACTATGGCACATTTCGTGGTCCAATGCCCCTGGTGATCTATCTCTTCCCAGTTCCAAGTCTCACCAGCTGTGAACTGCACCATAGGTGAACCTAAGGCAATTGGCCTAATCAATGACCAAAATCTGGTTTTGCAATAACTCAGTTCGGCTAAAATGTAGACTTCTCATTTGTATATTAGCCGGCTTGTTGGGAGTCTAATCCGCCTGACGTTTTTCCGTGTAAGTCCCAATCTGTTGGGGAGTATTTGTAGAGTCTACACCACATTGCCTGGACATATACATTAAATGGTCCATATCTACTTTAAAGGCTAAGTTGTAAGTGGTGAATCACCCAATTGTATACTAAGGTCCAACCTTTTTTTTTCTATTTATTATTTATACGATGTGAGACTCAATTCTTACGGCCAGGATAAACTCTGAACCAAATACCATACTTTACGTTTTTGTGCTTTTCATCTGGCCTAGGTCACATAATCCTCGGGAGGTATTCTACGCTCACGTTCTCGATTTTCATTTTACGCTCTCGCTCTCACAAGTTGTTGTAGTTTGAAATATTTTTAAAATACGTTTTTACGCTCTCGATTTCGCTGGTGCTTGTGCTCATGTATGCGCGTTAAATGACTTAGCACTAACCAAACGGAGTTTTAAAATCTAAGATACTTTTTTCTTTTTTCTGAAATTATATAAGATGCCCTATTAGCAAATTGCACATGCCAATGACACTCCCATCATTAATCTCATGTTTTCTCTTAAACTGTAGGTGGAAGAACAGTGGTTAAAAATAATTATCAAAAAAGTGAGGAGAAGGAGAAATTTGATGGAGAAAAATTATAAGTCTGTTTTTCTTTTTGAAATCCTTTCTGATCACATGATTATAATCTTAACCCAAAAAAAAAAAAAAGTAATCAGACAACGGTAGATGTTTTATTTGTACATGCTAGCTAGCCATTTTAAAAAATTCATTTTAATATATAAATACTTTCATTGCTCTTTTGAACTATGAAAGGAATACGGCTTACACGCAGTCCGGGTTTGGACTGCAGTCTGTGTAATCTCGGTCGTACACAAGTGATTTTTATGGTTCGAATTTGTTAAATACCCTTCTAAGAAAGTATAAATTCTTATTGAGAAGAGTCTTTTTAAAATATGAACCACTGATATTGAAATCATCGAAGGAAACCGTGTTCTAATGACAGTCTGGAAGTTGGGGGTTTGGACTGCATTAGGTATGTCATGAACATTGTCCTTAAGGTCGTCAAAAAATAGATTTGGCCTCAAAATACTTTTATACCTTGTAAAAAATTGCAAATTGGTTAGAAATTGTTTTCCCATTGTGCAAGTAAAAAACTTTTGATTAGAGTTAGTGACAGATGGTATTGAGGTGACACATTTGAACTTTTGGGTCTTGGAAGATTCTAGGACACGTTGAGATTAAATTGCTACTAGTAAGATATATTCTCAAATGATATTATTATTATTATTATTAGATCTTAATTGATGATGTAATTGATATAATTTATAGGTAAAATAAGGATCTTGATTGATAATATCCAGGGTGGGGATTCTGGAAAATAGGGATATAGATGGAGATTGTTGATCATAAGATTGCGATATCCTAGTTTAGGAGCACACGTGTTTTTTTATATTATTTAGGAAATATGTTTCAAGTCTAGTACTATATGAGGATAGCGAGAGATCCAGAAATTCTCTCTTATCCTTTTGTTTGGACAATATAGTCATCAGGTAATGAGCTAAGTCACATTATTCGCGTCGCAAGCACGAGTGCAAAGCGTCTTTGAAACACATGTCGAACTACTACAATACGCAAGAGCGAGGATTGAAAGTGCAATCGCCGTGTGAAGATTGAGAGCTGGAGCACAGACATTTTGAAAGATTATATGACTGATCAGGTAACGAGCACAGCATACTTAACGGGAGCAAAACATAATGAAACAAACTGAAATATTATTAGAAACGACATTACACAACAACATAGCAGTTCAATACAAGAAGACAGACAAGGTTTTCCAGCACAAGAAACACAACCAAAAACCACCCATGCTAGTTCAGAAACTGAAAATGCTCAGAAGGAGATTTGAAAACTAATCTTCCTTCCCTAGTAAAGTAAGAAGGAAGGCCTTGTAATCGCCAGAAGTCTCCTTGGCAACTGCATGATCAAGGGTCACACTATTTCTCTTGTAGTAAAGCTCCTTGATGTCCTTCAAGTCCTTCTCAGCTCTCGTGACAATCACCCGAGTAAGCGCATTCTCATCTATCCCGTGGTTGTGCAGCGCATCTCGCAGCAACTAATAACAAGTAATTTGAGAGGGACCGTTAGTAAAGGTTATAGTGCAGCAAAATTGCAAGGGAGATTGTTGCCCATCGTAGCAATCGTACATATCTGATGTTTCCATTAGGCCATGTCATGATAAGGTCTAATGTATGGATGAAAACTTACCTTTTCATAGTACTTTTTCGGGTCCTTGATGCATCGGACTGCTGTGCTCACTGCAGCTAAGTAGGGATTGGCCGGGCCATTCGCCAAATGCTGGAAAAAAAGGGAACGAAATAAAGAGACCGCAAAAAAAGCAGCACCGGTCTTGCTTGCTAGAACAGGTCACCATGAAAACAAACTTTGGCGTAAACGAAGATAATGATTTTTTGTTTCTTTGCATTCTGGTTTCCTTATGATGATGCTTTTCAAGTTAATTTATTGCTCGTGACTAGTAATTTCAAGGGGATGCAGGATTGTAAGACCAACTTGAATGAATCAGGTTATACGCGAAACTAATGCTTATGAAGCTATCGAATAATGAAGTAGATTCTTGGACGTACTATGTTTGAATTATGAATTTCCAGATACTATAGAGGAAAAGAGGAAGGTAAAGTACATTATACGAAGGTACTAAACTTACTAATTTGATTTTCCTATGATTTTTCTCTCCCTCGGAAAATCCCCTAACAAATCATGGTCGAAAACAGTATATCTCAATTTCTACCTTGGTGATGGAACCGCCATGTTCGTCTTTGTAGCAGTTGAAAGTCGCGATGAGCTGAGCCTTGCTCCTTGTACCCACAATTCTAGTTACCTCCTCATGATTCTTGTCCTTAATAGCATTGTGAAGAACACCAGCCTCTGATTTTGCTAATCTTGGATCTATCTCGCCACCATCATACCTATAGACTCCCGCCAAGGCAACCAGAAACTGTAGCCAAAAACCGATTTAGAAAATCATTAACTAGATAAGTGTGAAACGTTGAACTTTTTCTAGATAACTGTTCAGAATGTTGTATGGCAGCCCTGTATTTCTCGAGTGTGAGAGCTATCCGATACAATCCATTATGCGCATTTTTTTTTTCTCAGGGGAAGCATTTCTGAAAAAGATACATTACAGTTTATGGGTTTCATTTTTTCGTCGGGAAACAATTGTCCAAGAAATACATGCCTTGCCGAGATCACCAGAGATGTGAGAGGCCAGGTCTTCCTCCAGGCAATGGTGGTAACGAGCCTGGTAGGCTCGTTTCACAGCTAGTAGCTCCTCAGGACAGTAGACGCATGAAAGTTCAACGATCACATGGTAATCAGGGTTCGACTCCTTCAAGGCCACATTAGCTAGCACAGCATCTCGGTCAAATGGATCCAAAACCCATCGGAACATTGCTTTCTGTTATATTGGCACAATAAGAGAACAGAAGTTTCAGTTTCTCGACACGATTACAACTGAATATACATGCAGCTCAAGACTGCATGCTGTAGTAAAGAACAACTAATGAATCGAAAGTCAAAGCATCAATTTGATCTGTCATTCACACACAAATAGTTCGGTCTCTCTGTTTGTCTCTCCACAATCGAACTAAAACAAGGTCATAGTGTCATAACGAAAGGCCATCCTTGACTAATAATTTCATCATGTTAGATGATATACCGATCAATAATAAAAGATACTCGTAACAGATGAAAAAAACTTCATATGACAATTTACTTATAAGCCATGTTCTAAGAATGTATTAATTTAGTTCCTGAATCAACAGAAGATAACACCGTGCAAATTATAAGGTCGCATACTGAAAGAAGTGATAACGAGGATTATAACCTCAAAGTTGCCGTGGAGCTCTGATTCAAAGCGCTTGATCATATCTTCTTGATAAGTCTCCTCATAGGCTTGCCTGATTAGCTTCCTCTGAACTGCGTTTCTGTGACCGATAATTGAGATTATTTTCTTGTCATCAGCCCCCCATCCTGGCGAAATTCACACACTGTTTAGTTTCCCTTAAAGTTTTTCAAGTGGAACTACAGTTATAACAGCTTTCTCTTTCACAAACGCCACAAGCGAAAAAGGGACACAGGACCGACATGAAAATCGAACAAAAAGAAGATAACGACTCATCATCCAAAATGATCAAATAGCAAACCAATTTTTTTCCACCTGTTTGTATATCAGGACTAAAGACATTGATGAACTCAAGCCAAACAAGCCTGTTATCAGATTCAGAACCTAATGCCAAGAGGCCTTTGGCCCAATGACATCAGGGACTGCACTTATGTGCCACTAGAAAGGAGGTCAAGAGTTCACAATACTGACTTTCGCCGGTAAAAAAAATTAATGGGTACATGATTACTTTTAGAGAAGGAACAGTCCTTTTTTCGGGTCTGCTATGTGGATCCGAACATGTTACTCAAGTTTGGGGAGTGAGGACCCATCATGGGTCCTATTGTGATGGGTCCTCACTCATTGCGGATACACCCCCTCACTATGTTCCATCCGCACCCCTTGTGCTTTGTGAATTTGTGCAGACCCACCAAAATCCTTTCATGTTAACGGAGGTGTACCTCATGCGCCTTTTGAATCTAACCAATATATTAAAATTTTAATCCGAGTTGTTCATAATGTACTAATGAAAGAGTAGGCATCTCTATAAAATCATGTCTATCAGACATAATAACTCAGTCATCGGGAACTTTATTCTTGTTAAAATGAAACTTAAATTTAAATCTGAAAGTTTACATGATAATACATTCTATTCGACCATGAGGTTTCCATTTTCTGATCAACTTGAATATTAGTATAAATGTAATACTAATCAAGCTCAACAATATCAACAATTTGGATCCAACTTTTGGTACACGGATGGATTGGTTAGAATCAAGTAAGAAGATGAGAGCATATTGGATTTTTCATCGTTTCCATTAGTAAATTTTGCATTACATCCGTTAATTGAATGCGTCTGCACAAATCCATAAAACACAGGGGGAGGTGTATCCACACATGGCCCAAACTAGGGGTATAAGTGAAGTTATACTTCAAAGGGATTTTAACACCTTTTTGGGTGCGATCGCCACTGTTACTGGTGAAGTTTCACTATCTTTTGATTCTGTGGATAGGAGTCACTCTCTTTACCTAGTAGTTACTGAGAAAAAGCAAGTGAAAGTATTTGTTCTGTTTGACAAATGGGGGTATGATCATACAATCTAAACAATGTGTGCAATTTAAACTTCAAAGAGTCTAAAAAAGACATACCATGAACAGCCTTTCTGATAGCCTCAGCATCTTCAACAGGAGAGGAGTTCGCAGGAGCAATGAGGGTGGCCATAGTTGAGAGCTTTTTCAAGGCAAATTTGTTGTGGAGGACTGTTGCATTGCTCTTCCCTATTTATAACACAAAAGTCCATTCAAACCACTGTCATGTTGTCCGTTTAGTGTTGGATGTAACGCCAATACTTGTCAACAACTCTTGTTTTCATGCAAGTATTTTAAACTCCAAAGTTGAGAAAGTGGACAAAGTTGGTAATCTTAGATGCCAGTTGTTGCACTTTAATTAGGCTTACATTTAAATGTGGATAGGTTTGGGTTTGGGCATCCTATTAGGAAAAAGGGGCTTCGTCAAGTGGGCATGAGAAAGCAAATAAATGCTTGTCTTCCTTGAAGAAGTCGCTTGCTCGAATCCTATGGAGGCCGAATACTTCGAACTTCGGGGCCACTAAAGGGTTTGCTCAGTTGTTAACTTCAGGACTCCGAAATTAGTTGATGTGGCATCCGGTTACGAAAACACAAAAGAAAAGAAAATGGATTCTCCTGAGTGGTAGAACTTCTTTGCAGTCTATTTTACTATCACCAAAATGTTGAACACATCGCGTCCGTTGATGACCAATAAAACACCAAATTTTACTCTCTCCGGAATTTTGATACTCCTATCTAGGTTTGGCGGATTTGGGTTGTGTTCTTGGTTTCGGCTTTGTCATTTCGGTTTGCTCTCTTGAGTTACGATTTTTTTTCTGGTTGTTTGGGTTATTTCAGTGGATGTTTCGGTTTTGTTTTTCATTCTGGTGCTTTGGTTGGCTCATTGCCTTCCTTCAAATTTGGTTATCGGATGGCGGTAATCCGTTAAATCTTTGTAATTTTATCAAAGATTTATAAAAAAAATAAAATATCTGAATAAAAAAATAAAACATGAATTTTCTAGGCATTACGTGGCTACCACATGGCACATTTTGGAGGCCAAAGCGCAGGTGAATAATCCCTTCCCAGTTCCAAGCCTCACCAGCTGCGAACTGCACCAATAGGTGGACCAAGGGCAGTTCGCCTAATCAATCACCAAAAACTAGTTTTCCAACGATTCAGTCTCATTTGTATATTTGCCGGCCAAGGTAAGCCAAATATCCTATTTTGGTTTTTCCTCGTATGATAACCGTGATTGATGGTTGTGATTCGTAAGACAATTAGATTAGGATTAAGATTGATAATAAGTATGTTTGTTTAGAATGAGATTAGATGATGAGATTATTAATATCATGTTTCTTTTTTTTTTTTGTGATCCACAATATCATGTTTCTTTCACATGGGATATAATTGAATTAATTGTATACATTTTTATTTTTGCCCTTATGCAAAACTAATTTATTCAATACCTAATCAAACCCGGATGAATTTTTTCCGAAACAAACCAATTTTTCAGAAAACTATCACAACATCAAAAAAAATTTTGAAAAAAAATCTATTACCTAGATGAAGATTTTGAAAATATACCGAACATAAGCCTTTTATTCATAATCTTCCCAAGATTTTGCTAGAATTCTGATTAATGAGAAGGAAGAGAAGTTGGAAAATCTTCAAAAATCTAAAGCCTAGGACTCTGATTAATGTGAGAGAGAGCCACTGGGTGATTCTATGAATCCTTGGGAAATTTTCAAAAATCAGAAACAAAAATCTTTCCAAGATTTTGCTTTGCTAGGATTCTGATTTCAATTCTCATAGGGGGAGATTTTGGGAGGATGACGCTAGCCATGTGGGCCGAAATGAGAGAGAGAGAGAGAGAAGGTGATAGTGTTCCATAGAACAGAGAAACGCAAGTAAAGCCATTGTCATTTCAAAATTCACCCACCAGAAGCATATAGTTGCGCGATGGTCTGGATAAAATCAGATTACATGAACGACATAAAGCAGATGGATTAGCAGAGGACCGAGAGAGTAGTAAATATTAAAGAGAGATAGAGGCATAGAAAATAAATCAACCAAGGATTTGATTCTAATTCTTATTCTGCATTCAATGGTGGAAAAAGAATGTGAGAGTTTGAGGGCCAATTGAAAGCAGGTGTTAGATTTCTTAGAGGGTTCCTGTAAAGGATAAGGATCAAAATCCTTCAGCATAGCAAAGTCCCTGCATCAAGCTTGTTAGTTAGGATAGAGTACATCCAAATGTTTAAATATTTTGTATCCATTGTAAACCTTATCTTGTAACCTCTTTATATACTCTAGCAAAAGATCAATAAAATTAACAAAGCATTCATAGTATTATTACTCTATATGGTATCAGAGCACCTTCTACTCTAACGAGTTCAAAGATCTGTTTCTTTTCTTTCCCTTTTACCATGACTAGCGTATCTTCAGATATCCCTCCGGCAACCTCAGTTTTTTCCGTTCCATTCACAGCTTCCAACCCCATTTTGATCTCCATTAATGCCGCTGCCCAACTTCCTCTTAAACTCTCCCCGACAAACTACCTCTCTTGGCGTGCACAGTTCAATGCCCTTCTCATCGGGTATGACCTTATGGGCTATGTTGATGGCTCTCATTCATGCCCACCGCAAAAAGTACTTGAAGCCCACAACCCTGCCTATACTCTTTGGCGGCGCCAGGATCAACTCTTGTTGCACGCCATTCTTGCCTCTGTTTCGGAACAAGTAACTCCTTTACTTGCTTCTGCCACAATCTCGCATGAAGCTTGGACTAAACTCTCCAAACTTTATGCCAATCGCTCTCGCTCTCGCTCTCGCGTAATGAGTCTCAAGGATCGTCTTCACAAACCTCGCGACTCAAAGCTAATAAGCGAGTACTTGCAGACTATCAAAACAATTTCCGATGAGTTAGCTCTCATCGACGCACCCGTTCTTGCCGATGACCTTGTCCTTTGCATTCTCAATGGCATTGGTGAGGAATTCAAGGACATTGCAGGGCCTCTTCGTACTCGTGACACCGACATTTCCTTTGAGGAACTCCACGACAAACTTGTGGACTATGAAACTTTCCTTCAACAAAAGGCAATCCCGAGTGCTGCTCCGGTGATCACTGCTCACTCCACCCACCGCACCAATAATTTTTCCCAATCTCGCAATCCTACCAACAACCGCAATCCTGCCAACAACCGCAATGGTTACCAATCTCGCCAGCAACATGTTCCGGCCCGTACTTATAATGGATCCAATTCCAATCACAGTCGTCGCCCTGGCCAATCACCAGGCCAAGGCTACAAAGGGTTTTGTCAACTTTGTGATCAACAAGGTCACACCGCGAAACGGTGCCCCCGTGCGCGGTCGCTCTCCTCTCAGGATCCCATTGCAAACTGCACTACTACCACCCGTTCCTCACCCCAAAATTGGCTTATTGACTCTGCTGCCTCCCACCATGTGACTGCGGATCTTGGCAACTTATCTATTCATTCCGAATATGATGCCCTGATGATATTATCATTGGTGACGGTTCAGGTTTGAATATCACCCACACGGGTTCCACTAAGCTTCCCACTTCATCCCATCCTTTTTCCTTATCCAATGTCTTGTGCGTTCCTTCCATGAAAAAAAATTTGATTTCCGTTTCTCAATTTTGCAAAACTAATCAAACTTCTGTTGAATTTTTTCCATCTCATTTTTCTGTGAAGGATTTGCGCACAAGGGAGACTCTTATCCGCGGCCCGAATAAAGACGATGTGTATGAGTGGCCAAAGTCTGTGCATTTCTCCCCAATAAAACCGTTGGCCATGATTGGTGTTAAGGCTGCCTTGCATGATTGGCACAAACGTTTGGGACATCCCTCCACTCGAACTCTTCAACATCTTATCAAGACCTTTTCTTTGCCATTGTCATCTGGTTCAAATAATTTTAGTTCATGTAACTCGTGTCAATGTAATAAAAGCCACCGGCTACCGTTCAATGTTTCATCTCTCAAGAGTCGCGGTCCTCTTGATCTCATTTACACAGATGTTTGGGGTCCTTCTCCAGTTAAATCCATTGATGGTTTTAAGTTTTATGTCATTTTTGTTGATCATTTCACAAAGTATACATGGTTTTATCCTCTCCAATATAAATCTGAAATGTTTACTTTGTTTCCCAAATTCAAAGCTCTTGTTGAAAATTATTTTAAAACATCAATTGTGTCTGTTTATTCCGACGGTGGCGGCGAGTATGAAAAACTTCGTCACTTTTTTGCCTTGCTTGGTATTTCCCACTTAACCACCCCACCATATACGCCACAACATAATGGCTCGGCCGAGCGGCGTCACCGACATATTGTTGAAACTGGTTTGACCCTCATGCACCAAGCGTTGATGCCGCTATCTTTTTGGTCTCATGCATTTCAAACTGCGGTTTATCTCATAAATCGGCTTTCCACACCAATTCTTTCCCACACCATGTCTCCATTTGCCGCCCTCTTTGGTGACTCCCCCAATTACTCCAAACTACGAATTTTTGGTTGCTTGTGTTATCCTTGGCTTCGTCCTTGTGCGAAAAATAAACTTGAACCTCGATCTCGTCCATGTATTTTTCTCGGTTACTCGCTCACTCAAAGTGCATATAAATGTTTTGACCTTAGCTCTAACCGTGTTTTCATCTCTCGTCATGTGACTTTTGATGAATCAATTTTTCCTTTTGCATCATGTGAGTCTGCCTTACCCCGTGTCAACTCCACCACATTCAACTCTTGGTCACCCACTATACCAATTACCTCTCCAATTCTGTTTGACGTGCCTATCATGCAAGACTCATCCCAATGCGCTCCGCGGCCTGCTAAAGATGCACAGTCTTTAATCCCATGCACATCGCCTATGCCTCTTCTCCCTTGTACCGGATCCTCCACTCCATCAGCCCATGTTGCACCCGCCCCTCGTGGCCAAAACCAAACTCCTAACTCTACTACATCAGAGTCCCACCAAAACTCACCCAAAAGT
>BPLS01007801.1:0-11421 GCA_019656275.1 Rhododendron kiyosumense
GAGAGAGAGAGAATCTGCAACTGAGAAAATGTGCTTTACGCCTTTGTAATCGATCACGCTTTGCAGTTTGAATACATTTCCAATAAATTGGTTGTTCCATTACGGATACAATTCTAGAAATTCTGAAAACTAAGAGCATCCACAGTGATATAATCAAAACCAAATGATTGCCAAGATTAGTAACATTTGCACAAAAAAAAGCTCACATTGAAATAATCAAACTTAGCAACCTCTTAGCAACTCATCAAATTTTGGTATTTGGATAATCAAAACTATCAACCTTTTGTTAATAATCAAATTTATTTGTCTCCACATTTCTTCAATCAAGTACACAATCATTAGACAAAAACCTTATCTCTTCCATTTTCAACATGTTTCTAAGAAAAATATTTTTTAAAACAGTTTTTTTTTGTTGCAAAAACTATTTTTTTCAAAACTGTTTTTTAAAACTTTTTTCCAAAAACTGTTTTTTTTTTAAATCAAAGTTTTCAAAAAAAACTATTTTTTCTTTTTCTAATAACCTGTTTTTATTAGTTTGAAAACTATTTTAAAAAAATTATTTTTTATGACACAATTTCTAAATTTTTATAAGTTGAAAATGTGATAAAGTAAGTTTTGGTTATACAATTTTGATTGTATCATTATGGACCTTTATATTGCTAATCTTAATAACCCCTCAAATGAATAACCTAAAAATGACATGGCAACTTTTGATTATTAACTTTCCGCTGCGGATTCTCTAATAAGAGGCATTGTCCAAAATCTTAGTTTTATATGTACGGTCCAGTAAACACGTGCGTTATGGTCTCTGCGTGTCCCATTGCTTCTCTGGGTCGGGCTTTCCTAGGCCCATCTCGAACGGTCCATCCGCATTAAGGATTTGTTTGGATTGAAGGGAAAAGAAACAAAAGGAAAAGAAAGTTAAAAAATTTCCCTCCCTTTGCTAGGTTTGGAAAGAAAGTGAGGAAAATAAGAAAACTATAAGTTTTGAGCACAATAAACTTTTCCTCCACTTTCCTCCCACCAACTTTGCTAGCACCATACTTACTTACACACCCAAAATACACCCACACTCACATGAGTGGTGGGTCCCACACACACTAGTAGTTGACTGTTAGTTGTGTGGAGGACCCACCACTCATGTGAGTAGTGGGTGTATTTTGGGTGTGTAAGTGAATGTTGTACTAGAATTATTTTTCCTTTCACATATTTTCTTAACCATTTTCAATTACTTTTCTTTCTTTTCCATAAGTTTCAAACAAACCCAAACGAAGCCAAAGGGTTTGTTTGGAACTTATGGAAAAGCAAGGAAACTTACAAAATTTCATATGCTGTTCTTTGGTTTGGGGAGAACAACGGAAGAAAACAGCAAATTCAAGTTTTGTGCACAGAAAATTTTTCCTCCCAATTCCCTTGTATTTTCCTCGCTCCTTTTTCTCTTCTTTTCTCTCATTTTTCTCAGGTTCCAAACACAGTGCAAGTTTTGATACAGGGGTCTAGACTAGCTTGTGCGAACCTCGGACCAGTCTCTACAGTTCTTCTCACAGTTATTTCACACGCTTACGGATCAAGATGAGGTTGCTGGCAAGTGGAATTCAAAGATTCCAAACCCGTTGAGCCACCCGCATAAGAATTGATGTTTGTATTCATCAAACTAACAATACATGGAGTTTTTTTTTTGTTAAAGCAATACATGGAGTTACATGGCAAGACTAGTGCACTCCTGTATGAGACAAGCTTTGACAACATAACTGAAAATAAGT
The DNA here is from genome assembly GCA_019656275.1 of Rhododendron kiyosumense. Lineage (NCBI taxonomy): Eukaryota > Viridiplantae > Streptophyta > Magnoliopsida > Ericales > Ericaceae > Rhododendron > Rhododendron kiyosumense. The sequence goes on from BPLS01007801.1 coordinate 1,764, forward strand.
AAGATTCAATCAACTATTGGCGGTGTTTGGTAATATGTTGTCTGTTTTTAGTTTATAGAGAAAAACATGTTTTAAAAACATCAGCATTTTAGGAACAGTATCAATACCCCAGAATTTAGCCCACATCTTTGATGAGGGAACAAAGGAACAGGAGGGTAAAATTCGATTAGAACCGGACGCCTTTCTCACCCACTGAGAGTAACCCGATTTAACTGTATAACTTCCAGAGGTAGTAAAAACGCCGTATAAGTTCACCCGGAGACTTGGAAAAACTTGACCGAAATTTTGCACACCGCCTGCACTTCTTCCTCTGGAATGCAGTACTGCCTAAGTTTCTCCAAATCCCAAGTGTCGGAGGGCTGATCAATGAACTCCACGACTCTCTGAAACTCCTCCTGTCTGTTAGGAGATGGAGTAACTTTAGCATCTTATGCCAAGCTCCCCAATGCATACCCTTTCCTCTAGCACCTTTTCCCCACCAAAAATAGCTAATAACCGAATTCAAACATTTGAAGACAGAAATAGACACTTTGAAGCACAGAATGTGTACAAAGGAATCGGTTGGAGAACAGGTTTAATAAGTACCGCTTTGCCAGCATGATTCAAGTAATTATTTCCCCATGCTTGAGTTTTCTTCATGATTCTGTCTCTCAAGTAACCCAATGATTCCTTTTTTGATCTTCCCCAAAAGGTAGGCAATCCCAGGTATTTAGCTGCCCCATTCATCTGCTTCATGCCCAGGAAATTTTTAATCTCCTCTTTGATAGTGTCCTTGATATTGGGGGAAATGAATTAATACACTTGATTTGTCCACATTCAGAGACAACCCCGAAGCATCACTAAAGCACTCCATGAGTTCCATGAGGGCCTGGCCTTCTTGGTTGACTTGGGGCCATCACTGCTGAGAGTTCTAACAGCTTTCCTTTCTTTATCGAGGAAGCTGGAACAAAACCTGGGGACTGCCACAAGAAGCACAAGAGAATCGGGCATATCTTTTTCATTCGAACCCCTCCAAGAGCTCTATTTCATACGGCCTTTTGCAAAATGATGGAAAACACATCAGCAACTAATAGGAAAAGGTATGCGGATAACGGATGCCGAAGACCTCTCCCTGGGAACACCACGCAAATCTGTCCTCCATTGACTTGTATTGAGTACTTAACAGAGCAAACGCAATGAGAAACCCAAGTACCCAACCAATCCACCTTCTGTCGAATCCCATTTTTTCCTTAACTTTGAAAAGAAAGTCCCAGCAAACCCCAACATAAGCTTTGTTCAGGTCTAGCTCTATTGCCATAGAGGCCTTTGGGCCCTTGTGAGGAAGTGAAAAACCTCATGTGCTTCTTATATATAGTGTTATCCTGAATTTGTCCTCGACTTGGCTGCTCAAATCAAATACTATTGGCATAATATATACCATATCATCACCCACAGTTTTTTCTTTTTACTTCCTTTTTTAGTCAACAAGGGGTGTTCCACTTTCTTAGAAAAAGAACTTTTAGAAAAAGAATGTAATTTTAAACTCAAAAATTATGTATTTATGCAAATAATTGTTTTACCAATATGGATCTTATTTGATAGATTTCATTGAGATATTTGAAACGGTGGTGAAATTTTTTTTAAAAATTATTTCTTATTTTCATTATATTTGAGTTTGAAATTACGTTATTTTTTAAAAAGAATGTTTAGAAAGAAAGCGGAACAGAGCCTAAGTCACCACTTGCACTACACTTTCAAGCCCAACATGTGTGTGTGTATATATATATATATATTTATTTTGTTTCCTTTAATAATGTTCTAAGGAATACTATCAAACATCACTCGTCTTTCTAACCAATCATCCCGAATGGAGAAGTTTTGTCAGGACCAACAAAGCTAAGGTTCAAGTCTTCACAGTTTTTTGTTGGGGCTAAACATACTCTTAATACAATTAATACGCGATGGGACTTACATTCTGTCTTGACATAAGTACCATGGAATCTCATACAAATACTGTTGAGAGACAGAGTATAATTTCTTTATAGAGGTGATGATATCTAAACCTTTAAATAAAAGGGACTTGAAGCCAATTGGATGGGTTGAAAAAAAAAATTCAAATTTTCCAATTTTAGCCTTCCAATTGCCGGCCCTCTGTTTTCTCATGAGGGACAATTTGGTCTATTGCCTTAGGGTGGACCACATGTTCTTTTTGTGAACCACATATGGCCCGTAACCATTTTTAAAAAACCCATCTTTTTCTTCCAATTTCCTCTTTCTCTCTGGTCTCTCGCACGAACGAGTGCAATTTTATTCACCCTCTTTAAAAGATAATGAACATTACCCTCTCTCCTAAATGAAAAAAGAAGAAGAGCAAAATAATACTAAAATCAAGAGCATTACTACTATTTTTTAATTTGGGAAATGATAATGCAATTTTGGTCACCCTTCTTACAAGAAGGTGAACATTACTCTCTCTCTTATTGGTTGAAATGGTGTGGCCTCCATCATAAAGTGATGTCATACATATCAAAAAATATAAATATATACAGACTATCTCGAATCCATATTCTACCATAAACAACTTAAATTTAAAAAGCCAAACACGAAACTCCTCGTGTTGGCACGAGCCGATCACCTCATATACCATTAAAAAAAGAGTAAATTACAGTAAACCCCCCTCAACTAACCCGAATTTTCACTTAACCCCCTCCGACAACAAAACCCAACAGTGTGCACCCTCTAACTATCCAGAATTGACCCTTAACACCCTTTTGTTAGGTCTCCGTAGGAAAAATGCACCCACGGCCATCTCCGGCCACCGGGCGGCCGATCCGAGCCGTCCAAAAATTTAAAAAAAAAAAACCGAGTCGGCTAGCGCGGGAATCAACGGCATCCGATGTGCGTAGGTGCTCGATCCAAACATCCCAAGAATTTAAATGGGGTGTTTAGATCGAGCACCTACGCACGTCGGTGTAGACACCCCAATTTGGACTTATTATGTATCCTTAATTTATGCCCTCGAGGCTCCCCAATGATGAAAAGGAATCAAAATGGGACTCGGCTAAAGCTTGGACGATGCTTCTTGGACTTTTACAAACCAAAACCGTGCTTCTTTCCGACACCCTAAGGGCAAAATTGACACACATTTCAGTGTATAAAATATATTTGAATGAAACCAATTGGGTTAGAAAGAGGACTTAACTAGCTTTCCAACGCTTCGAAAAACACCCAAATCCGAGTTCGGGAGTGTTCGTGGTGCCCTTCTGAAGTTGGGCAGTCACTCCTGAGTGCTCGGGACCATTCCTGAGCGCTCGGGACCACTTTTGAGCGCTCGGGACCTCACTCTTGAGCGCTCGGGAGTGCTGACAGGGTATTGGATGTTGAGCTTAATCTTTGACCACGTTTTTTGCAAGTTTTCAAACCTGCAATACACAACTGCATGTGCCAGCTGCCTACTTGAGCTGGCAGAAATATAAGCATGCCATGTTTCTCCCTCAAAACATTTTTGATTTGATTTTCAAACTAAAACCCTAATTTTGGGATTGCCTATAAATACCCCTCTCATTCTACATGCAGAGGACCACGAAATTTTACCTCCTCTCTCTGCTATGTTCTAAAATTTTCAGCCTCAAAACCTCCCTCAAATATTTTCCAAAATTTGTATTTTCTAGAAAAATGTTCAAGTAATCTTCAAATACATCAAAAATCTCAAATCTCTACTTCATCTACAACTCCATCTTCCTACTGTTTTCTATCCATTTTTAGGCATCCAAATCAGTCCAAGAAGCCAAGTTCAAATCAAGCTCAAAGGTATAAAAGTTCATTTTATACCTCAAATCCACTATTTTCAAACCTTCTGAGGGGAATCAAGGGCTCATGCCAGTTCTTCATACTGGTTGTGAGCTCATTTGATTTTAGTTTAACCACAAAAACAAGAAGAGCATAAAGAAATAAACATTTTCTGGGCATTTTGTCCACTCCCGAGCGCTCGGGACCATTCCTGAGCGCTCAAGAGTGCTGCTGCCACCAAAATTCTGTTTTGTCACCAAACATTGCTTTCCTGTGTTTCAGTAAATTCTAGATATGCACTGGTCCTTTTAGAGCATAGTCAGTTTTATTTTCAGTTGCAAGGAGGCAAAATTTAGATGGTTAGGACCAGTTCTTAACTGTTTAAGCCATTTTCTGAGCACTGGTGCATAGTAGTAGTTATGTGTTCCTGTTTTAAGTATTATATTGCATTTGTTTTAACCAAAAATTGCAGACTGGCTTAGCAAAATTCCTGAGCGCTTAGGAGTGCAGTCCCGAGCGCTCAGGAGTGGTTCCAGTAGCAGTCTTTCATTTTTTTTTTCTGTCATTGCCCATTTTTCATTATTTCGATATACTTTGTACACCAGCACATGCATACACCTTCTACTTGATATACCTGTGGATACCTGTTAATTGTTTAATGAAACAAAATATTTTTAGTAAAATCCCACAAATATTGAGTAGAGACTGACACCGCGTCAGGCAAGAGGGGTGCTGTAAAATCCTTCCCCTCTCGTAATATGGCTTCTGAACCCAAAACAATCTCTGGTTTTCAATTCGAAACACTCATTTTCAATTAAAACGGTTTCTCGGGTGGCGAACCATAAATCCGGGTGGCGACTCCCTCGATTTTTCAAATAATCCGGGCGGGTAGCCCACAATTATGATTGTAACTTGTAAAGCAATCCAAACTTCAATCTGAATGACTTAACAAAAATGTTTCCACCAATTTTTAAGTATTAGGACTGTTTGAAATACCATATAAAAAAAATGGCACTATCTCTCTTAGTGAGTTAACATATTTCGTTTTTTTTGTTGTATTTTTTATCACTAATCTGTCGTATCCTAATACAGTAAGTTTGGCAATCGGATTTTCATGGGTGACCATCCACTCTGAACACTGACCATATTTTCCTTGGCAATAGGATTTTTTATCACTAACCTGTCATATCCCAATACTATGGTAGTATGGTAGCACCTGTGGTTGTTTTCCTTGGCATTTGGTTTGTAAATTGTAATGGAAGCCTAGATTTTTTTTTTTTTCTGGAATTTAGTTTTAAAGTTTGTATTTTCTAATGGCTAGTGACTATTTTTTTAAAAAGTTTTGGAAACTTTGGATCCCCGAATCCCCGTGGGGATCCCCATTCCCCGTTTGGGGTGGGGATGGAGGGTAAAAATAAATCCCCGATGGGTATTGGGGCGGGGATGGGGATGAGTTTGGGTTCGGGGATCGGGAACGAGGATAGGGGTATCCACCCCCGACCCTCCCCATTGCCATCCCTGGAGGTAAGAGAGGATGAGAGATGGTGAGAACCAAAAACCCCTCATGGAGTCATTTTTGTTTGTCACCGAAAGTGGTGAGATTTGGTTGAAAAGAAAGGAAAGATCTAGCCAAATGAGATGGTAAAAAACAGAGTAGCTCTTTTCTTTTTTGATCATTAAGAAAAGGAAAGATTTCAAAATAGCACCTGACCTTTCATACAAATCGCATACAAGCACATGACCTTTTAAAATTATCAAAAAAACACCTGACCTATTTAAAAACCCATCAATTTTCCACCAGCCGTTAACTTCCCATCCAAAACAAACGGAAATGATGAAAATGTGTATTTTGGCACGAATATTGGCAAAACAAGATTAAGGCCCCATTCCAGAAACCTTTTTAAAAAATAAGCAATTTATTTCACATTTTCAAACTAAAAAATAATGTAAATGAAAAATAATTTTTTAATTTTTTTTTGTATTGTATAAAAGATCCCGATGAGATCTTTCAAATAATATCCATATTAAATATTTTTAGATTTCAATAAGCCAATAATTTTTGAGCTTGAAATTGCCTTTTTAAAAAATAAGGACTTTTTTTGCATTCTGAAATGGAGCCTAAGGCTCATTTTGGCAAAACAAAATATTATACTCATAAACAAGATTAAGGCTTGATTTGGCTTTAAAAGTCCATTAATAACTTAATTTTTGTTTTTATTCAAAAGAAGAAAAGCGCATTTCTTAGTTTTGGGTCAAAATGAATCAATAAATCACAAAAATTATTTAACTTTTCAATCCAAACACACACCATAAATAAGGAATCAAGCTTAATTTAGTAATTAAATACCCATAATTATGTAGCTAAATAAGATTACTCTATATTAAACAAAGGAAAAGGCAAAAACACAAAACATAGAATAGTCATGGGTATGTGTGAAAAGTGACTGAGTTAAGTAATTTTTGTGACTTATTGATTTGTCTTGATCCAAAACTAACAAATGTGTTTTTTAATACAAAAGACAAAAATTAAGTTATTAATTGACTTTTAGAGCCAAATCGAGCCTTAATCTTGGTTATGAGTATAATATTGTGTTTTGCCAAAATGGGCCTTAATCTTGTTTTGCCAATTTCGTGCAAAAATGCACATTTTCAAAATTTCCATATATTTTGGATGGAAAGTTAACAGCGGGTGAAAAATTGATGAATTTTTAAATAGGTCAGGTGTTTTTTTGATAATTTTAAAAGGTCAGATGCCTGTATGTGATTTGTGTGAAAGATCATGTGTTATTTTGAAATTTTCCCTTAAGAAAACTGATCGTGTCGTTTCCGTATAAAAAATAATTAATAAAACAGAATAATTACTACTACTTAAAAGATAGCAGTAAGTACTCCGAGTTTTGTCCTCAGAGATTACGAAGGCTAAATTGTAATTGTTCTAATTAATTTCTAACTTAATTCAGAAAGAGATTTGATTGTTTGATTTCTAAAATATTTAAAGCTGAATAAAATAAGCAATAAAAAGTGAGAGAGAATTTATGAGAGAAAAGATCTAGGGTTTCGAATCCACTCGACCCGTTGTAACAATATTTATGCAACGATAAAAGTTAATTATTCGAATAAATCTGGATATCATTAGGGTTCGCGGACCTTCACGGTATCGCTTAAAGATAATTATGAATCACCAAATAGCATGGGGTATCGCCACCTAGCACGAATCGTCTTACTAGTACGATCCGTCTTTATGGCAAGAATCGTCTAATAGCACGGCGCGTCTTACGGAGTATAACCCATCGTACTCAGTTATCACAAACAATTAAGAACTGCTGTATGAACGTGCATGAAAATCATACACAAGATTTGATAAAGAAAATTAACGCGGCAAATAAATCCTCAAGTCATACAACCACGATTCGAATAATAAAAACACTAAATCAAAACATAAACATCGTTACTCAGAGTTTAAGCTTCATCTACACCCTAGAAACGAGTTTAGCCGGACATTGGGGTGGAACTCATCGCGATATTGCTTCTGTTTTTCACCGTGATTGACCGTCGAAGAAACAGTTCTGCACAGCTCTCGGTCTCAGCTTTTTGTTCTCTGATAGCGTGCCCTTAATGCCGAAACCCCGTTTTCCTTAGATACGATGTTGTAGCCGACTTCACCTCCAAAACCCGGCCCTGTTTGATAACGGGGATAAATAGATGGGATTCGTAAGGAGATGGGATTAGAATTGGGATTGGAAATGAGATGTGATTATTAATGAGAATGGATTGATAATGAGTATGTTTGTTTGTGATGAGATTCGATGATGAGATTATTAATATCATGTTTGTTTGAGATGGAATTAGATGATGGAATTGGATTGATAGAAGAAATTAGTAATGAAAAGAGATTAGTAATGAGAATGGGTTGGGATCGGACTACGAATAACAAGTCCCACGGGTATTGCTAATACCCCCTAATTCCCGGATTCGGCATCCCAACGGACTAATAGTCCGAACCTTTTTTTGTTACCAAACAAAGTATTAATAATCTCATGAAATTATTAATCCAATCCCAACTCCCAAACCCGTTATCAAACAGGGCCTTATTTCTCTTCCTCTTTAATTCCCAGCCGAGAATTTCCTTTGGAAGGCCCCTATTTTCCAAGCATTGTGGGCCATACCCACTGCCGAGAATTGGCATGGGTTAATTCTTTTTTTTCTCTTTTCTTTTCTTTTCTTAGTCCAACTGACTACTTGATTGCAGCCCAAGTCCGTGTGTTCGTCGTCACATAAGAATTAGATTGGGTGCTTCTCGCTTTGGTTATCCATCACAAACTTTGGCCCATCGTTTTATTAAATTGACCACAGGTTTCGTTTCGTTACCGAGTAAAATCCAAAATTATACTTTATTTTGTATCAAAGCCTCTAAATACCTGCAACACAAGAATAAAGCGTAAAACTCCAAGTAACAATACAAATAAACTTAGCAATAATAAATTAGGAGCGCGTATGTGAATATTTACGCATCTATCAAAAACCAAATCCTTTTCTTTTCATTTCTCACTCCAAGTATCCAAAGTAGCTGTTACTGCCTTTTTTGCCACCTCTAGCCCAGCCTAGCCGAGGTGGGCTTGTAAGCCTAAACGACCTTTTCCCTTTCTTGACAATGAAACACAAGCTAACCTCATATATTTGATTTGCAGGCCCGCTAGTACCTACTACCCATTTGGGCTTCGATTATGTCCACATACAGTCCTTGCCTTCTTAATAGGATCTTGGCATCCGGGTTTTACAAATAACTATTGCACTAAAGATTTTATCGTAAGGGTGGATGGTATATGTCGGTTCTAGAAATTTTTATTTGGTAAATAATTTTTACACTCCACCTTTTATAAATGCACTATAAACTTTGTTTTTTAGTAACTTGTGTTGTGTGTAATTTTAAATAGTAATTATATAAATGATAAAAGCCAACCAAAGGTCAATTGTTGATCACCGCAAGGTGCTCAATCAAGGACTCCAAGTTCACTTGTGAGGTCGTACACCATCCCTCCTTACTCTCTCCTTAAGAACTCCTTTCTGGACCCACATGGATGATGCAAGTTGTTGACCTCCTACAACATTCCTAGAAGAGCATCTCTAAAAAAGTCCCAGTATGATCGATCGTTGATAGGTAAGTGAATAACTAGTATGCTCTTGTTTATAGAACTAGGGTTTGCTCGTGCCTGAAGGCACGATGCAACATCAGATCTAATTAGTGGCAATTGTGTAATTAATATTGTTTGAGAGGAAAAGAGAGTTATAAGATTTATGGAGCAAATCAATAGTTAGGATTTATAAGAGATAAGATTCAAAAATCGTTCTTCCTCATTATGTAAATGGCTTAAGTTCAACACTACTTACCATGTGTAGACATCCCAATTTGAACATTTTAAAATTCTTTAATTTGTGGCTTTGTGGCCCCCCATGATGAATTTGGATTAATACAAGCCTTAGTTATAATTGGACTTGCTTCTTGGACTTTCAAAAATCAAAAACAATTTGATAAAATGAGTCCTAAGCGCTCAAGACCATTCTCAAGCGCCCAGGACCTGTTCCCAAAAGCCCAGATCTTGCTCGCTCCTGAGCGCTCAAAAGTGATTGTCCCGAGTGCTCAGGACCACTCTTGAGCACTCAGATCCACTGTATTGCCCAATGAATGTTTGAGCTTTCAGCTTTTTTAGGAGAATATGTTTCTGTTTATTCAAACTATTCGGTCTTGCTACAGTAATCTCCATCAGAATGATCAGAAGACCAAATGATCATGTTTTCTTCCCTCCTAAAATATTTTATTTTATTTTTAATTAAAATTTCAAAATTCGAAAACAATTTCTCATGCCCTATAAATAGTAGCCCTATGCTGCAG
>BPLS01007803.1:0-22500 GCA_019656275.1 Rhododendron kiyosumense
CTGATTCTGATAGAAGAACAGCAACGGGCTCGGCTGTGACGCTCCCAGGCGGTATGGGAGCATCATGCTCCCAAGTGTTTCTTGCCTTTGGATCTCTCTGATTAATATGGTCCGTCCAATATACCAGTTAATACGTAACCAGTAACAATTGGTCAAAGACTCTTTTATTTTTTTTGATCCGATCAAAGACTCTCATCTCTGGTTTTTTTCCTAAGAGAAACACTACGTCCACCGACGCCCAAGTTAGTCGCCGGTCACTAACCGGCTTGTGGAGCCTACTACAGACTCCATACGGATGATTCAAGCTATTCAAAAAAAAAAAATTAAAATCCGAGTGGGGTTTCATGAGGATAAGCTCTATGTATAGATGTTTGATCCAAACTTTCCATTCTTAAAAAAATCAGGGAAAAAGAAAAGATTAGATTTTTCGATTTTCAAGAATGAAAAACTTGGATTGAGTATCTACACGTATCGGATTGAGCCGATCCTCAAGCGAGCCCACTCATAATTGTTTTTTAAAATTGTCGAACGGCTTAAATCATCTATGCGGGATCCAAAGTGGGCCCCACACGCTAGTTGGTGGCCTGCCAACGACTTCGCTTTCGCGGGATGTTAGTGTTTCTTTTTTTCCAACTATGCTACTACCATATACACTTAACACACAATTACACAAACTCTCTCACATCAAACATGGACCCACATACACTGAGATATGGCTTCATGCTTGATGTGAAAGAGTTATGGCTTCATGCTTGATGTGAAAGAGTTTGTGTAATTATGTGATTAGAGAAGTTTTTTTTTTTTATTTGCTGGCATATGGGTTTATTTGGCATTCTTTTCTTTTATCAACGAGAAGGATTGGAAAAGCAAAAAATTACAACTTTTATGCAAGGATTTTGTGAAATATTTAAGCAAAAGCTCAAAAAAATAGTTTTTAAGATTTTTAACTATTTTTTTTTCTTTTCTCAATTTTTTTTTCCGATTTCTCTTGGTGAAACGAATCAATAATCTATAAAAGTTTGGCACAAAATCAATAAAGACAATATTTTTTTAATAAGAAGAGAATCAAAAAATTATAGTCCATAATTTGTTGATTGGTGGAAACATGATCTCAACAATGACATTATCAAATAGTTGTAATTTTACATTAGAAGAATGTCCATGTACCCCAAAGTCATGTTGTTATTATTATTTTTGCTCGGCAAAGTCATGTTGTTATTGTGCAAGAGCATCAACATCTCACTCTTTACTCCCTAAATAACGAGGAAAGAGGTGCAAAAAGGACTTCATCAGCCTGTTGGGAAATCCAGCAAATTAACATTTGCTACAGTTGCTTGCTTCTTCAATCGAGGTACTGTACGTTAGCAGTATTTTAATGTTTTTGGCTCAGATTGAATTTTGTTTTCATCTCATACCTTGTTTCACGTCTCAATCCAAACAACAGAAAGTCTAGCTGATTTCTATCGCACGAGTGTGGGAACAACTCTGGGTCCCAAAATATATACCCATAAATTTTAAATTATTTTTTTATGAGATTTTGTAAAAAATTAACTCTAACAGATATCAATAAGTATTTTTCTGAATTCGTTGGGTGAAACTGCTCAGTTGCTCTATTGCTCGTTTCGTCCCTACAAATCCAAAAAAAATATTTACCGATATCAGTTGAAGCTGATTTTTTTATAGGGTCCCATAAAAAATTAATTTTAAAATTTATGGATATTTTTTTGTATTTTTGTGAAATTCAAAGTGGGCCCTACACAACAGTAGAAATGTGCTGTAAGAGTTGCATCGCTGATCCAAACAAATGGCAAAGAAAATACTAATAAGGAATGTACATATAAGCAAAGAAAATAATATTATATTTATAGAATCTAGTTAGAATAAAGAGTCTGATACAGTAGAAATTTTTAAAAGCGGATAAGTAAAATAATAAAATAGCCTTTTAACGTGTAAATTGATCGAAAATGTAAAGAGACTGATACAGATGCTCTAATGACTATTTCTCTACCTCTCTTCATACGGAAAAGTATGGATGTCAAACGGGTAAATTTGTATTAATTTGGATGAGTTGCAAATGGATAAGGTCTTTAATAAGTCATTGACCCATTTACAACTAGACTTACTATAAGTCTAATTATCCATACACAACTGACCAATTTATTTAAAATCAAACCCGACAACGGATAAAAAAAAAATGACCAGGCCCATTAATCGAAATTACTTATTTTATTTTATTTTGTTAATAGTAAGAAGATTGTATTGATAAACGTTCAGCGACACTTACAAAACGGAAATCATTACAAATAACTAAGACAAAGCCAAACTAACCGTCTAACAAATATAAAACGAGTAAATCACAAGGCAATCAATATCTTTCATCCTAACCCAGGCATGACCTGACGCAATAGCGACACTTTTAAACTGCTTAACATCTAATTAGGAGTTTCAAACGAGAAAAAGTGCAAAGAACAAAAGACAAAAGATACCAAATACCTAGACGATCAGATGAACTCGAATCAAGTATGAACGCACCAATGAACTCCTAAGAACTACAAATCTACCAAGCTCGCCACGAGTTGCCCCATCAAAGACATCGTGTAGAACTAGAACGTTGAAGCAAAAATATCATTGTGAAGAAACCTCGATTGAGAGAACGTAAGTAAAATCCGTTCAAAGACGAAACTAACAACACTCGTTAACTCTCGTAAATTGAGTGACAAAACTCTTAGAGATCAGACAACAAGTCATTAATCTAGAGAGACGGAAGAATAGTATCATGGCCTTTCTCTCCCACCGCCGTACAAGAGTATGGAACCCATGGGAGTGGGAGAAGAGAGAAGAGGAGTTGTGGTGGCTAGAGTTAACTTTTCTTATTCAATATGCTTCCTCCTTGCTTGATGTCATTAAACATTTCAATTCACTTTAAATGCTAGCCTCATGAACTTCTTCAAAAAAAAGAAGGAATGTTTCCTGTTGCTATCCATGAGCGAGAGTTGAATACCATGCATATCCAACGGGTAAAACTAACAACTCCTGTTAATGAGCATTGCATACTAAAGTCCTTTTTTTTGAACTGTTGCATACTAAAGTCCTTACAAATGTTTTGTCAACCTATAATTGTGGTACTCATTTATGGAAAGGAAAACCGAAGACAAGAAGAATTGAGGTGGTGTTCCAAATGAATGGTAAAAAGTACCTTTAGAAAAAGAAGGTTTTTCAAGCTCAAAAATCATGTGTTTACGTAAATAATTTTCCTACCAATATGAATCTTGTTTGATAGATCTCATTAAGATCTTTTAAACGGTGCAAAAAAAATTAAAAAAATATTTTTCATTTACATTATATTTGAGTTTGAAATTACATCCGTTTGAAAAAAAAGAACTTATTAGTAAAAGCGGAACACCCCCTGACCCAACAAAGACAAAGGGCTACCAGCCTACCACGATAGGCAACGGATAAGGCAAATTAGCCTGTGCTAAGCGGAAAGAAAACTCTAGGGTATGAAACTTGGAATTATTTTTTTTTTGGTATGTTTCTTTTTGTGTGGTGTTACTGAATACCGGCCTTCAGTTTTTTTTTAGAGAGTTTGCTATTGACAAAGATTTTATTTAAATTTTCAAAGTCCTTTGGTGGTTAGCTCTCATAAAAAAAATGCCATAGTTGGATGTGAACTGCGTCGGAATCTTGGAGAAAAAGGAACTGTTTGTTGAAAGACTCACTTGAAACCTACTGATCTTCTCCCCTTTCTTATCTTTTTAAATTTCTGCTCGTTTTTAGCTGTGGAATGGCACTGAAAAATGACTTACATTACATTGGGTGCAGCTTCAACAGTGAAGGCTTTGGGTTTGTTAGTGGGTGACCTTGCTATCTTCTATTTTTTTTTAAAACTCCACCTCTGACGATTAGTGATTGAAAATCATTCCATTGTCCAAAAATGACACGGTATTGTATTATTATGCATTGGTGCAAATCAAACATGCAAGGAAGATCCAGAATCAAGAAAAACCTCTTACCTGCGGGTGTCACTTTGAATCCTACAGTCACTTTGACACATTTTAATACTTATTAGTTCGCTCACTATTTGTAGGTACAACCTCTAAAAGAAACAAACACTAGGGTCGTTATTCATGATGAGCAATGTGTCAACGGCACCCGTTTCCGTGAGGTAATTCTTATGTATGCTCTTAAGGTTCTATAATGATTCACTTAATCGGTTTTGTTATTATTCTAACATCCGCCCAAAGGGGTAGGATAATAAGCAAAAAATGCATTGATAATCGAGAAACGTGTATTAATATTTGTGAAAGTGTATTAATATATGTGAAATATACATTGATATCCGGACTTATTTGTAATCATTGGCACATTATCCTAGCCTCCGCCTAATGGGCAGACGTTAGCAAGACGTTTGTTAATTTTGATAATACATTGATCATGTATTAATTGAAAGGGATGAACAAAGGAGAGACACGATTGCTCAAAAAAGGCACAAGTCAAGCTCTTCAGACAAGAGGAAAGGAAAAAGTCACCTATGCTAAGGAAAAAGAAACTACTTTGGTCTTATTCTAGCTTGCACATTCCTTTATGACTCTTTTTTTAGTTTCTGTGTGGATAATTTAGAATTTAAGCTAATTGAAACTTGCCAGAAATAGTTATGACCCTTAGCTTCCTTTATGACTCTTTTTTTTAAGTTCGTGCGGGGAGAATTAAGGATTTAAGCCAATTGAAACTTGGCTGAAATAGTTATGATCAGTAGCTAACTTATTGACCTCCCTACATATTTTTACTGTGTTTCTCCTTTTTACCTTAATATACAAATGAATGACTCATTATTTACAAAACTTAGCCTTTTAAGGGGATATGGTTTGGACTCCGTGGATACTCCTCAACGGATTGGGCTTGTGCGCACGCTGGAGAACCTCAGGATGATCAAACTCCCAACAAGTGGTATCAGAGCCAATAGCTGACGATCTATGGGCAGACTCTCCTGAAATCATTGATGGTTAGGGGCTTGCATGGAGACTCTCGGTGGAGCGGGAAATCCATTGTAACTCTCGATGGACCAGGGAAATTCCTAATGCGTGTGGCAGGTGGCTGGCAACAAGGTGGCTCTCGTTGAGATGGAGCAAGAAAATTCCTAATGCTTGTGGCAGGTGGCTGGCAGCAAGGTGGCTCTTGTTGAGTATGGTGGCTCTTGATGGAGTGGGTGCAGTGAATAAGCCCGATTCAAACACGGTGTTGGAGAATGGAAATAGATCAAGGAATTGGGCCTGCGCGCACATGGAAAAACCTCAAGCGGATCAGACTCCCAACAAGTGGTATTAGAGCTGATGGGTAACGCTTTATGGGCGGACTCTCCTAAAAGCATCAGTGGTCAAGGGCTTGAACAGAGACTCTCGATGGAGCGGGAAATCTATTATAACTCTCAATGGAGCAAGAAAATTCCTAATGCGTGCGACAGGTGGTTGGGAGCAAGGTGGCTCTCAACCTTGCTCTCATGGGGGAGGGAGCAAGAAAATTCCTAATGCATGCAGCAGGTGGTCAGCAGCAAGGTGGCTCTCATGGAGTATGGTGGCTCTCAATGGAGTGGGTGCGGTGAATAAGCCCGAGTTCAGACACAATGCTGGAGACAAGGCCGGCCCCGACATTTGGGTTGTCCAAGCCCAATTCCAAACTTGGTTGCCCTCTTATTATTAAATACTAAATATTATATATATATATATATATCGGGACGGTTCTGGGGACACTTAAAAAACACCCTCCAAATTTTAATCTCATAGTTCCCGATCAAATTTTGATGATCCGAGCCGCTCAATGTGTTCAGAATGTGATTTTAAGGGTGCCCGCAAAAAACTGGCAAAAAAACTAACCGGGAAGGGCTTGATTTGAACAGTTTTTTATTGAACCATTCAATAAAGTTCAATAAAAAACTGTTCGGATGAAATCCTACCTGGTTATTTCTTCTGCTGATTTCTCGCGAGCACCCTTAAAATCACGTTTTGATTACATTGAGCGGCTCGGATCATCAAAATTCAATTGGGAACTTGGGGGGGGGGGGGGGGGGGGGGTTGGTTTCTAAGGGATTCTGAAATCGCTATATATATATACACACAGTCCGGTTCAAGTTCAAACCTCTTCCCGTCCGCACCTCCCCTTTCCCGATCGAATTTCGATGATCCGAGCCGCTCAATGTATTCAGAACGTGATTTTAAGGGTCCTCATGAGAAATTGGTAAAAAAAAACACCGGGAAAAGCTTGATTTGAGCAGTTTTTTATTGAACCATTCAATAAAATACAAACAAAAACTGTTCGGATGAAGCCCTTCCCAGTGTGTTTTTTTTTTTTTGCCGATTTCTCGCGAGTATCCTTAAAATCACATTCTGATCACATTAAGCAGCTCGGATCATCGAAATTCGATCGAAAAAGGGGAGGTGCAGATGGGAAGGGTGTGGACTTGATCCGGACTGTATATATACATAAGAATAAAATACAAAATTAATGTTATATTGTGCTTTTAGTTTAAATTACACATCAAAAAATCAAAATTAAAATGAGCAGACTACCTAAGGAAAGTAATTTGACAGGATAGACCTTCTAAATATTGAAGGGTACCGGAAATCATCATTGATCCGGTAATATCGGTTATTGTAATGGGTCGAACCCACAAGGGCATTCGGATTGGATTGGGCGAATCGTTTGGACAGGGTCGGATCAATCACAACAGGCTTAAATACACTGCCCGGACCGACTAGAACGACCTAACTGAACTGTATCGGTCTGGGCCGAATTCATACCGATCTGTGTAGCCTAACCGGACGTGAACCGACTCGAGTGACAGCTGGCTTACCCTCGGTTCGACGAAAGTGCCGTTCACACACGTGGGAGTAACCGCCTGAACTCAGTACGTCATTTGTTGGTTGGTCAGGGCATGTGCTAGGCACGAGCTTGCTTGGAGGAGGTTAAATCAAGAGGTCTCTAAAAAAGGTGAGGGACAAAACCCTAAGAGGTCGCACGTTCTCACTCGATACTTGAGCTCTGTACTTCTTCTCCACCTTCAAAGACTTACTTAACCATCGGAGTGTCTTCCCGGTCGAATCTTGCCGGTTAGGCACTAACGGTGGATGTACGTGTTACAGGTCTGGAGGTGGAACCTGAATCGAGCTTGGATATGAACCAGAGTTTCTTTAGGCCTTATCGGTGGTTTCACAACCCCACAGTTACCGAAAGATACATATTTTGTTAGTCTAAAACTAGAAACTTTGGCCTTCTCATTCTCTTCTAATATCGAACAGAACAAGTTGATAACGGTGACATCCAACACCAACATTATTCATGCAATGCATCTCACATGACAGGTAAATTGCTTTCTTGGTTTTTGATGTTAAAATGAATTATGAATGGCCATGAAAGAAAAGTACAGACCTTTATTCAAATCCAATGGAAGCAAGTTTATGGTTGGGGAATAAGAACAATACTTCGTCCTGTTCACAGAGAATCACATATGGCATGCCCAGTGGTAGATTGAAAGATTGTCTGAATAACAGCTAATGTGGATGTTGTCCGAGCAGTGGTGGAGCAGCAAACTGAGGAAGCAAAGAGTGAGATCAAAACTCTGTTTCCACAAAATCTCTCATGAGATCAAAACAGGAAAACATGGATGTTCTCCACGTTTCCCGTCAATAACAAAAGCACGAACCAAAATACTTGCTTGTTGCCCTAATCTGAAACTTTGACAAATTTGCAACAAATACATGCAGGAAGTAAAATGGTAGTGACCAGCTGGCTTTTGCCAAAAATTTGTGGTTTAAGTCCTAAATGCATGTTTTTATACCCTCAGGTTACCAAGAAAGTGCAGCGTTCATACCTGCTCATGATCATCCAACAATTTTGTACTTCAGGCTCACAGTTTCAAGCATTGTGTTTCTGATCGCATGCAACTGAGTAACAACATCCTTGATGTCCATTCGATCTGTCGGCAGTTCATGTGAACATGCGATTCCAATTTTAATCACTGAAACCAACCACTCTTCAATTTTGTGACTGCTAGAAGAGCAATTGTTCTGAGCGGTTTGTATGCATGAGCCGGTCTCCTCCATTTCTCTCTGTTGAAATGTTGGATCCACGAAGTTTGTTACCTTTTCAAGCAGAACCATCTTAGCAAAGTTGTGGAGAGTCAGACTATCAATGAACATGCTCTCAGTAGGTCTCTTCCCTATAAACATCTCCAATAAGAGTACACCATAACTATACACATCACCAGATGGTGACACCCCATTTCCCGTGCCATACTCTGCGCCGTCATGCACAATAAGTAGCAGATACAATTAACATCATGATGGGTTACAAATATAACAAAGAATACTAATGTACCTCCTTAAAACATCACTCTGCAGAAAACAAGTTTAGAGTAGTGTCAAGTGTATTGTTTATTGTAAGCTAGGAATTAATTGTGTTTCCTAGATGTAATAACAACACAAACTTTTATGTGTGCAATCAAAAGGCCTAACTTGGAGTGCGCTTCATTGATTCCCTGCGATCTTGACCAAAAATTGTAGTTGGTTCAAAATCTTCTGATGAAGTCAAGTAATGGTGCAAAATTTAACTGTATCGATTAAAGATAACTGTTGATTTGCCATACCTTCTCACCAAATTTGATTTAGGTTTGTAATATTCACTTTATTGATGCATAAAAGAAAATTAACAACTCTCTCTACTCTTCTCGTTGAAGTAGGAGTAGCAGCACTCATTTCACAAACTCCCCACATGGCTTAGCAGCCATCTGTACTGTACTTTATAACCAGTTGGTTGCATAACTTGATTGTCCCTTCACATCATTTCGTGTATTGCCGTGGGAAAGTAAGGATTAGCTTATATTCTCTCTAACTCCTATGACGATGGCCAAAGTCAGAAGTCACATAATTTAACATATTATACTTCTAGTCTTGCTACTAAGGTTTGTAGATATCATCCCTCTACTCCTCTTTGAGAAGAAGAAAATCAAAACTCAAAGGAAATACAAGCTTCATAAAAGAGGACATGAAAATTTATGTGGAACAGATGAAAACAAGGGTACATATAAGTAAGAAACTAATCAAGTTACGAACATGAATTTTTTAGTTGGTTACTTATTAGGCTAGCTTGTCTAGACAACAAACTTCTTTGTTCTTTTTTTATTTTGGTACATAACTCCTTTGTTCTTTTCGCAATAAACTAGAAACTCAATATCTGGAATTGGTCCTCATGCTTCTAGCTGGATGATGACCAAAACAAAAGAAACATAGTGTCCATTTGAGTAATTGAACTACCAATTATGAATGCATAAATGAATCAACTCCAAATAGTGATTTAGTGAAGGTTTACAAAGGAAAATTTTGAAGAGCCTAAGAAGTACATTTACCTGGAGCAGTATAACCAATAGACCCTCTTATGCCGATGGAACTTGATTGATTTTCAAACGTACTATCAGAGGTGGCTTCTAGAAGAAACCTTGCTATTCCAAAATCACCTACATGTGCAATCAGTTCCTCGTCCAAAAGAATGTTGCTCGGCTTCAAATCACAGTGCACTATTGGCTCTGAGCACAAATAATGAAGATAATTAAGTGCAGAAGCTACATCAATTGCAATATTTAACTTCTGTTCAAAGTTTAATCTCCTTGACTCCTTGTGCGCATCATCTTCATGGTTGTTTGGATGCAACCACTCTTCTAGGGTTCCATTGACCATGAACTCATAAACCAAAGCTTTGAAATCATTACCTTGATAGTCAACACTTGCACATACTGTAAGAATCTTTACAAGATTTCTATGTTTGATGCTCTTTAGGGCTTTACACTCGGCTATGAAACTCTTGGAAGCACCCTGGAATCGAAGGTTAAGCACCTTCACTGCGACAACTTTTCTACCCTCATCAAAAACTCCCTCATCAAAAACTCCCTTGTATACTGAACCAAAACTACCAACACCAATTAAGTTGGCTGGAGAAAAGCCATCAGTGGCTTTAAGTAGACTTTGGTAGGACAATTGCAGAAATGAGTTTCCTAAGAACTTGACAGCCGGTACTTTTGTTGTCTTTCTGAACCGATAGAGAATTAGAAAAGACAACAGCAGCAGTCCTAGAAGCCCCAAAGATATGGAAACAATTAATTTCACGGTAAGAGTTAATCCTTTGTTTCTAGACCCTTGTGAATTGCAACTTTGCAGCTGCAATTCAGGTATTCCCCCACAGAGCTTCTTGTTTCCTTCAATAGAAATGGCTGTAACGTTCTTAAATACACCACTTTCTGGCAATGCGCCCTCAAAATCATTGAATGATAGGTTTAGTTTCTTTAGAAAGACAAAGCCATCTAAGTAATCTGGGATTTTTCCTGAGAGGTTGTTGTGAGAAAGATCTAATTCCTCCATACCTCTCAAAGTACTGAAAGTTGAAGGAATGGTTCCCCACAATTTGTTTCCTTCCATGTGTAAGGATGTCAACTTTACACAACTACCAATAGAACTTGGAAGATTACCCACCAAAGTATTTTGAGAAACATCTAGTACTTCTATATTTCGCAGAAGTCCAATTTCCAATGGAAGGGAACCACTCAAATCGTTATATGCTAGGCGTAGATCCAGCAATGATGGTAGACTGCTAACTTCTTTGGGTATGACACCACTAAGATAGTTATGGTCAAGAAGTAGCGCTTGCAAAACATGGTATTTACCAATATATGAAGGGATGTTCCCACGAAGATTGTTTTGAGCTAATTGGAGATATACTAACAAAGTTAAATTTGCAAAGGACAGTGGAATCTCCCCATGAAATTTATTATCTGACAGTGACAAACCTTGCAGCTTTTGGAGTTTCCCGATATCAGAAGGAATGTTACCACTTAATTGGTTACTGGACAGGTCAAAATACCGCAAATTGATTAGATTCCCTATCCCAGATGGGATGCTCCCAACTAATTTATTCTTGTGCAAGCCGAAAGAAAAAAACTCAGTAGAAAAGTTGCTGATTGATTCAGGCAACACACCTCCAAAGTTGTTGAAGGCTAGAGACACAGCGGACAATCTAGTGGCATTGGTCAAAGTGTCAAGAAACCTCAGGTCATCCACTTCTCCTGTTCCGAGAAGATTACGTTGAAATATTATTTTCTCAATATTATTCAACTTTTCCAAAGAAGGGACTTTTCCAATAAATCTGTTTTCCGCCAAGGCAATGAGATAAAGTCCGGTGGCATTGACTATTGTTATGGGAATGGAACCAGAAAACAAGTTACTAGCCAGAACTAGGAGATTGAGATTATAGAGAGTGATTCCTAGATCTGAGGGAAGGCTGCCTTCAATCTGGTTATTTGCAACTATAAATTCTGTGATAGAAGAGAGATTATAGATTGAGAAAGGAATGGTACCAACCAAATAGTTCACCCCCAATCTGAGAACTTTCAATTTTTTCCATCGACCAATAGTATCTGGTATACTACCGCCAATCTCATTGTAAGTTGCATCAAAAATCATAAGAGAAGATAGATTCCCAAGAGCGGAAGGCAAACCTCCTGCTAGATTGTTCTTTGCCATATACAGTCCCTCGAGCTTAGCCAAAGAACCGAGCTCAGCAGGAATTTCTCCTGTCAACCTATTCCCGTAGAACTCGAGGGTAATGAGGTCAGAGCAAGCAGATATATTGGCGGGGATTTCACTCGTAATGGTATTATCCCCAAACAACATATGTTGTAGTCTTCGCAAGTGGGTGACTTCAGGGGGGATTTCGCCACTCAAGCTGTTGTTGCGCAACCCTAATACCCTGAGGAAGCTCAGATTTCCAATGTGAGGTGAAATAGACCCGGATAGTTTTTGATGACCAAGTCTCAACACAGTGACCCGCTGGTGTCGGTGGCCGCATGTTACACCAAACCATTGACAAAAGTGGGTGGATTCATTCCACGAGTTCAGAGCCCCAAAGGGATCACTTGTTATTGCAGCTTTGAATGCAAGCAAGTCTAGACGGTCAGACTCATTTCTGCCTTGCATAAAGCAGGCTACAAAAGGAGAGCCAGAACACAAACACAACAGAAAAGCAACATGCATGAAACGGAAGAATGCCATTAGCACTGCCATAACCGTGTTGTGGTAGGAATGTTAAAGCTGCATTTGATGCTTGCTGATAACCATAAATTAAGAGAGACTTGGTGTTCTAGTCAAGCTGACAAGTATTTGCTTGACCTTAGACTTGTAGCCGGTTTTGGTGCTCTAGTCAAGTTGATATTTGGTGCTCTAGTCAAGCTGATAAGCATTTACTTGACCTTAGACTTGTGGCGGCTTTGGTGCTCTAGTCAAGCTGATAAGCATTTACTTGACCTTAGACTTGTGGCGGCTTTGGCAAGCTGATATTTGCTTGACATACTTGTTTTCTAGTCTAAATAAATGCGCCCAATTACGTTTATAAACTAAATATGTCAGATAATTCATCCTACATTATCTTTTCATATGTGGAAGTGAGACTTTTACACCTTGTTTTGTTGTCAGTTTTCAGATAAGTTTTTGAGATAAAAAAAGTTGTATAGGTTTGAAATCAATATTCAACAGAAAGATGAAACCAAAAAAAGAGTTTCTCAACAAAAGAAGCTCTCTACGTTCAAAAAATAATAATAATAAAGTTGTTCTCTACATTAAAAAAAAAAAAAAAAAGAAACTAAAGAAGTTTCCTGTTAGAAGAAAAATACTAAAGGTCTACTCTGTTTTTAAAGTGAGTTTTCCTAAATATTTGGTCTGCTAATTTATTTGTTTTTATTTTTTTCATAATTTTTGTTTGTTTTCGTCGTAATTTTTTTTACCTTAATGAGAGAAATTAGGAGAAGTATTAAAATGTGAACCGAAGTTGGAAAAAAATTGCATAACACAACACTACTATAGACAAAAAATATCAGCTGCTTAATTTTATTTTTTTTTGGCTTTAAGTCATCTATATAATGTGGGAGAGCTGTTTTTGAATCCATATATTTTGAAAAATTATTAGATACTCCCGGAGTACCATGTGGCATGTCCTAGTATATGTGGTACTCCCGGCCAATAATTTATCATTACTTGCACTTAGTGGGTCAACCATTGTCCCCCAACCACCCAATTACAAGAGATAATGACTATGTGCCACCCATAAAATTTTTCGCTACGTGATTGGTTGGGAGCACCACGTGGGGACATGCCACATGGTACTCCGGGAGTATCTAATAATTACTCGTATATTTTGGACCCTAGGATCTGTACATATTTTTTCTACGACTGAGATCTACGGATAGTAGAGCTAACAATATATTTGAAAAGAATGAATATCTAGAAAAAGGATGAAAGGACACCTAAAATTACTGTTTCCTAATCTTATTTTGATATTTCCTTATTTCCTAAGTGAAATCAAAAGTAAATAGAAAGGAAATAATATATGGCTTCTAATATGGTAGATTTACATATTTAATAGTATCAATAATTCTCTAACCACACACAAACTCTCTCACATCAAACAGAAACTCGTTGCTAACTCCCAAGGTTTATATTTGATTTTGTGGGATTGATTTTAACGATTTGCCTTACATTAGTTTTACCTGTTCCGCTTTCTACCGGTGAAGAAAGCATTATTGATTGTACTGCCTTTTCCCTGTAATTAAGGTGTTTGCAAAAATATCTTACACATGCCAATGGTGCTTCGTCCTTCTATGCTTTTTGTTACTACATGATCATGGGTTTAGTAGTCTACCAAAGTTGAGTGCCAAGTTAAGACTAATATAAGTTAGTAAAATTATATAATTTGAAAGTTCTCAAAAGTAAAAAGATAGAACCTATTTCATTTCAGTTGTCGTATTAAGATATTTTTATGCTAAATGGTATTTTAGTTGATGTATGTGAGGATTTAGTCCATTTAGTTTAGGGGAAACTCAACCTCCTTTAGGCAGGGCTCCAATGTCTGCATCATGAATCAAATTCATTACTAAATGATAGAGATGAAATTCTAGCTTATAGATGATGAGGATTTCTGGTTGCTAAAATTGATGATGTTGCTTTCATTTTTGAACAGGAATCATCAACTTTGAGAGAAATACCCGTGGTGATCATGTCATACGAAATATTCTAGCTCGCATCAATAAGTATGCTTTTACTAAACTGTTTACGAACGACATGCATAACATTAGTGCAGAGAAAATAGGAAGGTAATAAATTTCTGGTTCTCTACTTATATTGCTATCTCTATTTTTTTTTCCTTGGGGTTTTTCTATAATTTTATTTTTATGTTTTTGTCTTCAGACTAATGACAATAACCAAATTATTTATGCTAAATGGTAGTATTTTTATTTTAAAGAATTAGAGCCAATCTCTATGAATATGCTTGGGTTATTGTTTTTTGCACATATCGTTCAAGCCGTGCGTTTGAGTTTGTGCATGCAAAAGTTAGGGATTGAAAAATTATTTGTTCTTTATTTGCTGAATCAAGTTAAACATGTCAATGAATATGCTTGGGATATTGTTTTCCGCATAATTGGATTCGTTGGGCAGGGGTTGATATAATGCAGGAGTCCAGAATTTTTGCGTGTTGATCGTTCGAGCCGTGCTTTCAGATATGGGCATGCACTATATATGGACAAATGGAACGGTTGTGTCGAGGGTACATATTGAGCAAGAAATAGGGGGAATTGCATTTCAGTGGAGAGAGGGGCAAAAATTGGCCAACTCATGAATCACTTTTTTGAAAATTCATCTAAATATGAAAAGGAAAAAAGTAATTCCCAATGCATGGAAAGGACTATGTAAAAAGACAAATATACCCACAACCACAAATGTTTTGCTTTGTGTTTTTTTTCCCCTGACACCCCGACCCCACAACCCCATTCCCACGTTTAACCCCTCCCTTCAGTTTGCCTTTTTTTTTTTTCTTTTTCTTTTTCTCTTTATTTCCTTTTCTTTCTTTTTGGTTTGAATTTTTTTTTTCTCTTTAT
Source organism: Rhododendron kiyosumense (assembly GCA_019656275.1). NCBI lineage: Eukaryota > Viridiplantae > Streptophyta > Magnoliopsida > Ericales > Ericaceae > Rhododendron > Rhododendron kiyosumense. Next base: position 14,966 of record BPLS01007803.1, read on the forward strand.
TTCCTTTTCTCTCTTTCTAGCTGACTGTTTTTTTCTTAAACTTTTTTTTGTCCTTTACAGATTAAAAAATATAGTTACAAACAAAAATAAATATTTCAATTTTCAATCCGTTTGAACCGGGGTAAAGATATTATTTTTTTGATCATTTCAGTCTAAATGGTCGTAATAAATTTTTCGCTCTAAGGCCTTTCAATGTGCACTATAAGAGAACTCTAAAACTAAATAAGGAATCTTAGGGTATTCGTTGAAAGGCCTTAGAGCAAAAAATTTACTACGACCATTTAGGATGAAATGATCAGAAAAATAATATCTTTGTACCGGTTCAAAAAGATTAAAATTTGAAACACTTATTTTTTTACACTATTTATGTATTAAAAATATAGTTAAAAATTATGTATTTCAATTTCTTAGTTAAAAAATATAGTTGAAACACAAAGCCCGCCTTTTATAGCCTCTAGAAATAACATTTTTGGCACACGAATAAACACTAAGTATAAGGTGTAAGTATTGCCTTTAATGAATTCGACTGTTTTTTTCCCTTTTTTTCCTATATACATATTAAAAATAAAAAATATAGTTAAAAAAATAAGTGTTTCAATTTTTAATCCGTTTGAACCGGTGCAAGATGTTATTTTTCTGATCATTTCATCCTAAATGGTCGTAATAAATTTTTGGCTCCAACGCCTTTCAATGGATATCCTAAGAGAACCTTAAAACTAAATAATGAGTCTTAGGGTGTTTGTTAAAAGGTCTTACAGCAAAAAATTCTTTATGACTATTTAGAATAAAATAATCAAAAAAATACGATCTTCGCCCCAGTTCAACTAAATTTAAAATTGAAGAACTTAATTCTTGTATTATATTTTTTAATATAGATAGGGTGTATTTATAGAAATTAAATAAATAAAATAAAAGTAATTAAATAAAGAAAGAAATTAAAAAGTGGGGGTACTTTGGGTGGGGGAGCCGGGGGTAATCCCGAAAAACAAGAAAAGGAGTTAAGTTGCTCTTTTTATGAAATTAAGATGCACCTTGTATCAAGGTATCAAGGTGTGTTAATTTAAGTTGCCCTATATATGAATTTAAGTTGCCCCGTGTATGAACCTAAATTGCCCCGTGTGTATGAACCTAAGTTGTCCTCTAAGTTGCCCTGTGTATGAATCTAAATTGCCCCATGTATGAACCTAAGCTGTCTCGTGTATGAACATAAGTTGCCCTGTATATGAACATAAATTGTCCCGTATATGAATATAAGTTGCTCTGTCTAAGTTATCCCGTGTATAAACTTAAGTTGCTCCCTAAGTTGCCCCGTATATGAACATAAATTGTCCCGTATATGAATATAAGTTGCCCCGTGTATGAACCTTAAAGGGCCGTTCGGCTAAATAAATCAAGTGATTTTTTTTTGTCCTTGTTCAAATTTTCTTCGCATTTGTTAGTTTTTCTTCAATTTTTGAGGAATTATTGCTTCTTCATGACAAGAGAAATCTAAAAAATAAAATATTACGATCGAAATCCAATTTTTTTTAATAAAAACGAAAAAATTGGCTTATTTTTGTCTTTATTAAAAAAATTAGGTTTCGATTCTAGTTTTTTACTTTTTAGATTCCTTTCGTCGTGATGAAGCAATAATTCTCAAAAAAGTGACAAAAAATTAATAAATGCAAAAAAATATTTGAATAAGGACAAAAAAAAAAACCACTAGGCTTATTTAGCCGAACAGCCCTTAAGTTGCCCCCGAAGTTACCCCGTGTATGAACCTAAGTTGCCCTGTGTATGAACCTAAGTGGCCCAGTGTATGAACCTTAAGTTGCCCTCTAAGTTACCCCGTGTATGAACATAAGTTGCCCCGTGGATGAACCGAAGTTGCCCTTTAAGTTTAAGACAAGAGGGGTATTTTTGTATTCAATTCCATGTCTTGGGAATTATTGTTTTCCTTCTCATGAAGGGGCAATTCCAAAAAGGTACTCCATGACTTGGGAATAATATGCCCCAAGAGCCACTGAACACTAATTTCCCCCAAGAAATATGCCTTTTTTTACATTTTTCCGTTGGAATTTCATCTCCATTTTTTTATAAAGTGGAATTTTATTAACTTCTTTTATTGTATTTTGCTCTTTTTGAAATGAGTATTTTTGCTAGGGCTGCTCAAAAAATCTGATGAACCGTGAAATCAGTCCGGTCCGGACCAATCCATACCTTTTGAAATTTGTCCGTAGATTAATGGTCTGAACACGGATTGAAAAATTAGAAAACCGTGACTCACGGTTCAATCCACGGATTTTCATTACGAAACCGTGGATTAACCGAACCGGACCGTGAGATATTTATTTTATATAAATAATATATATGTGTGTATTTATATAATAAATTGTTAGTAATGTTAACACTTTTTTCCACAAATTTTAGTATTTTATCGTAATAATGGGATATAGTGTAGATGTACATACAGTAAAATATAGGGAGTAAATCGTAGTCTTTTTGTAAAATTACGGGTAACCTTAGTTGAGTTTCAGTAGTTCGTTTCTTTTCCGGTTCTTTTATGTTATGTAATGTACTATAATGATACAAATCCTATTAGTGTTTTAGAATCTTTTGAATTTGATTTCTGAAGTAAGTTTTGGTAGTTTATGTAACAAATACTTTCTGGTGGTGTTAAACTTAATTCTGAATGTAATATTCTTCCTTTTTATTGTGGGATATATGCTTGAGCTTTATTTTTGCTAAAATCCGTGGATAAAATCGTAACCGATCCGCGAGTCACGGATAGGATTGGAACCGGACCGTAGGACTTTTGGTCCGGACATAGATTTTATTTTGTAAAAACCGTAACTAGCGGTTTGGTCCTCGGATTCCTAGAAATCCGAATTGAACCGAACCGCGAGCAGACCCTAATTTTTGCAATGGAAGAGAAAGCTCCACATTGCGCATGTATGGATCACGTCCATGTTGCTCCATGGAAGAGAAAGCTCCACATTGCACATATTTTTGCATGTTGCTCCATCTTAGGCGAGCGGAGGTTTTGGTAGTGTTTGGTTGAGAGTTTAGTTTAGTTTAGTTTAGTTTTGGTAGTGGGTAGAGAGAGAAATAGAGTAATGATTGAAAATAGGAAAATGATTGGAGAGAGATAGAGAAAGATGAGAAAGTAATAATTAGAAAAATAGGATAATAATTGGAGAAAGAAGTAGGGTAATGATTGGAAACAAAATTAAAACTAAAACTAAAATGGCTACCGTTTATAGCTGGATGAAATCATACACTGTAAATTAATTCGAATTGCATAAATTATTCTTTCTTTGAGTGTAATCCTATCGTTCTCATATTGTAATTTGGAGTTTTTGAGAATATGTAAATAATCAAATTTAACGAATGTTGAGTATTAGTTTGCGAGGTACATGAAGTTGTAAATAATCAATCTTGATGTTGAATAAAAGAAACAAATCGTCTCAATGATTGAAAGTATAAATTAAAATTTTAATTGTTTTGTGTGTTACGATTTTCGTGCATAGCACAAGTTTTGGTGGCCTAATAAGATTTGTGTTGGGATCAAGGTATGTGAGTGTATGTCTTTAGGCATAGGCAGTTGTGCACACCTTGCTAATGAGTACTAAAGACTCTCAAAACCAATTATAGCATTCTTTGAAGGCACAGACATTCGCTAGTAGTTTCTACAATTTAGACTCATTTCATCGCAAAAGATGATTAATTCAAAAAACAGAACAAGAATCAAGAATCTAAAAAAAATTCATAAGAGACAAACAAAAATAACAAAACAAAAAATACCAAAAGTTTATAGTAGAAAACTCACCTAAACTTGAAATAAAAGTTCCACCCTTAACAAACCCTAAACTCTTGCGAGCTCACAACACTACACTAATTGCTGATTTTGATTTTGATTTTGTTTTTGTTTTTCAGTGTTCAAAGCTTAAAAGTACTGTATGACAAATAAACAAACGTCAAGGATATAGACCGCTCTTAGGATATGGTAGATAACGTGTAAGAAAATATATTCTTATTTGTAAAACATGCATAGTGTTTGACCTTTACTTCTTGGTAACCAATTTTAGGGGAATACAACAATGTCCTACAATTTGTTCTCTTTACCTGTATCTCATAAATCCAAGTCTCACCAAATGGGAAATCTGTTTTACCGTTGCTTTCACCAAATGGGAAATCTATCAGATATTCAAGACCGCCACGAACATATACATCCAGTTAAGACTTTGAAACAAGAGGAAGGAGTGTTCATTCCATGGTTCAAAGCGCATACACAATGTGAGAAAGAACAAATTTCAAAAGTTTAATCGACCAGTTCATCGGAAAGCCAAAGTAGTAAGGAGAGGAGAAATCCCTCATCTGATCCATGACCATCAGCCCAAAATCTAGCTACTAGCAAGTTATCAAAACATGCATTACTTTGATGGTTGGACTCATGGTAAACTTGCAACTGTGAATTTAGAAAAGAGAAAGCAAAATTAGAAGAGGATAAGCAAATCACAGTCAGGAAATTGTCCAACAGATTCAGTTTCCGCCCACTGTCTCAGACTGCATGAAGTTTTGTTCAAGATCAACCCTCGAATCCCCCTTGCACAATCATCATGCATCGTCAATACATGCTGTTTGATAGACAGGCAATTAGCGCAATGTTTCTATGATATTATCGATATCACAGAAAAATTCAAAAAGAGAAGAAGATCAGAGATAGATCAACTAAAAACTCAAAAATTCATTTTCTGCTTCACATTTACCAGTTCATGTCTACCTTAATCAAACAGAAAATGGGTGCATCAAAAATCTAGAAATTGGTAATGTCCACGACTAGTGGCTCATTTAGGTTTGGAACAAAGGCAAGTTGGCTATTATGCAGCTCACTTGAAACCCCTACCTATCAGTTGTTGCACTGCGTTAGGTAGAATCTTGTAATGAGAACTTCGCTTGAATCTCTAGCATTCATCACACATCACCATTTGAAGCTGATTGATGAACACTATTAGTAAGTCATATTGGCTTCTACAACGAATCAGATGCAGTCTTTGAACGAACTTTACCAATATGCAGATGAATATAAGTTATATAACAAATGATGAATGTGGAAAGTGTGAAGGAAAATTAAATCACTTACGAGAGAGAGTGTATCACTCGTCAAAACCAAAACATATCCAGACGTATAAATAAAAAGCATTGTGTTATGGAGTTGTCAATTTACAACTCCCAAACTAATGGCCTCTGTCATTAACCATGGATTATAGCCAGCCGCCTAATCTATTGAAGACGAAAGTTACTACAAAGCTTCAAACTAAAAATAAAACAAATCATTCCATTTTTGCTTGTCCACCTTCATCTAGTCCAGTCAATGCCTACAAGAGGAGAAAAGGAGTATGCAACCCTCCATCAAAACAAGAAGACAAGATTTAAAGGAAAAGTGAACAATCATTAGGACTGAATTCAGAGAAGAACAGTGAAGTCACACTTTTATTTATTTTGTGTAAACTATGATCTTATTAAGGCAAACAAACTACAAACACAGCAGGAACTAGACCTGTCAAAGCACTGAAAGAGAACAGAAAAACAGACCAATAACAACCCCAAAACAATCAGGAAGCAAAAACCTTTCTATGAAAAAGGAAAGGGGAAATCAAAGAAGAGATCAGAAAATGCAGTTAACTTAAGTGAACCTATATATCTCTATACGGGCCGGTTCTACCCACACAATTTTTGTCACAAAATTTTACACTCAATTTCAACCATTGAAATCAATGGTTGAGATGAAATTGTACTCTCTTTCCTCTATCTCACTTACACCTAATCTCTCCCTCCCTCACACAGGCCTAGATCTCCAACAACCACCTCTCCCCACTACCGCACCTCCATGTCTGGCCGACCCCAACTCCGGCCATCCCACTGTCCCCACCAAAATGACATCCTACCCGCCACCACCGTTGAAAGATGAAGGCCGAAAAAGGAAACAAAAAGCGAATCAAAAAAAGAAAAGGAAACAAAATACAAAGATGAAGGTTGAACGTCTTCTTTAATCAAGGAAGAAAATCATTCCAAAGCACTGATTGTCTCTTTCAATTTTCTTGGGCACGACATTTCGAGAGGATTTTTCAGAGGAAATGAGAACAGAAGATGGTGGCGTAATGGCGTTGCTTTTCCCTTTGTTTTCTTTTCATTTTGCTTCCATTCTTTGAAAGGAGGGGGGGTGAGAGAGAGGGGGGGTGAAGGAGTCGCCGGAGATGGAGGTGCCGGAGAAGGAGGAGCTGGCCGGAGTTGGTCTGAGAAAGGTGGAATGTGCGGTGGGGAAGGAGAGAGGGAGGGATTAGGCGAGGAGATGGGAAGGGAGGAAGGAGTGTGTTTTAATCTCAACAATTGATTTTAATGGTTGAGATTGAGTGTCAAATTTTGTGTCAAAAATTGTGTGGGTAGAACCGGCCCAATCTCTATATATTATATTTTTTAATAAGTAACTTAGGTGAACCTATATTCATATCCACCTACACAAAGACGCTTGGATGCATGATATGAAGCTGCCCTATTTTCATCACAACTGCACAATTTCCTACTCAGTTTAAAGAACTTCCAGTAAATACTAACTTACCAGAAGCTCAAATGTGGAAAAGCACAAGGAGGGTCCTACAAAGTTTTGCTAGATACCTAAATCAAGAAAAAAAAAAAACGTTGGTCAGGCAACCAACAGCAAAAACTATTTTGTGGAACATGAAAAAGCAATCACTAGACAGGTCAAGTGAAAATACCTACTGCTATTGGAGAAAGAAAAAAAAACATTTCATGATTAAAAGGGACAGAAGAAGAAAACATTTCATGGGATTAAGATCACAATTTGCATGATCGTGCTGATATTGTAGATTCTCTGGCCTTGTTGAAAAAGATTTGGATGTCGTGTGAAGATTGCAGAAGATAAGGCCTTTTTTCAGACTATTTGGAGGTTTTTAGTGTTTATCCTCCTCTCCTTCACTATGGGACCCTATATTACTGAGCTTCTATCCCTTGTCAAAAAACTAGAGCTCACACTTTGCTTGAACAACAGGATCCGAATGACATTTCTCCTGTTGGTACACTCAAGCCAAACTGGCTTTTGGCTTGGTTTGAGTTATGGGCATTATATTTGAGAGTAAGCAGAAATGGCATTTGGCTTGCTTTGAGGGTAAGGAGAAACGCCATCAGATCCTGGATATGGTTTTTCTATTCCAAACCAGCGAACGATGCAGCTCAGCTGTCAGTCCACAGAAAGAAACTTCTCTGAGTTATGAGCATGACATTTCTGAGAAACAGCAACAGAAAAAACACTAAACATCCCCTGCCCTTTCCAATGTCAAACACTTTTATCTATGCTTTATCAATCGAGGACAAGGTATAGTCTCACTAATAACCATTGTTTATGTATTGTTCCACTCAAGGTTTTACATCAAACATTGCTCCAGAGTTATTTGTGACCTAGACTTATTCTAACAAAGAAAGTTCCAACTCTTAAATTTAGGATCCACAATGTTAACCAATAAACGGTGATTCTTGGA
>BPLS01007804.1:0-10915 GCA_019656275.1 Rhododendron kiyosumense
ATCCCTAACTTTTATGGAAACAAATTCACAATTAATGTCATTGTAGACAATGTAGAGTCTTTTCCGCCAAAGAATAACTAGACCGAAAAACACTTTGTTGCAAGAAACACAACCTTGGAGAAAAAGGCTGTAGATAGTATACCCCTTTCATAACACAACCCCGAGATGAGAAAAGCCATTGACTAAAGTTCATAGGAATACATCAGCATCACCAGAACTAAATATGTAATTATACATCAACTGTACCTGGTACGGATATATCAGCAACTTCATCAAGAGCCTTACATACAGGCACTGCTGTTCCTTCCTCACAGAGTGCATCATAGGCAGCAAAAAACGATGTCACTGATTTCCTAGAGTAAGAACACAGATAAATTAGACATAAAAGCTTTGATCCTGAGTCAAGTTTTCCATGGAAAAACTAAATAATCAACCATCAGAGTGCATACTGGACCAAACTTAAAGCCCCGACAAGTAAGCAATTGTCATACAAAAAATATAGTCATGCATTCCTTAGGCAACAGGAGGCGTTCTCTACCAATGCCTGATGTTCCTGATGTAGTTCTCATGTTCTTAAATCATGTTCATGCGACTCAATTGCAAGGATATCTACAATCCTGTAGTCGCTAGTTCTCTTAAAACAAATGAAAACAAATGTAGAATGACAAATGACAAATGACAAATGAATACTTTTAGGCATTGCAAACAGACTCTTCTACAGTTCAGAATCGCAGGGTAGCCAAACCATAAAATAAAATTCTTCATAATTCCTCGAAACAAAAATCTGGGAAAACTCATACTCTTCCACTGTAGCCAAGGGTAAATACTAAATAGCCATCTACGCCTAATAATTAAAGAGATACAATCTATATCACAAGAAAAGTACTAGGTCTGGTGCAAGCCAAGGGATAAAAGTCAAAATAGCAGCACAAAAAATGCACTTAGACCAACACACATTACAACAGCTCTAGAAAATTCTACTCTCTTTTTTTTATATCATCTAGAAAATTCTACTGCCATCACCTTGTTGAGAATAACCAGATATGATTTGTCGGAAGGCGCCATTCCCTACAAAAGGTGATTATATCAGGAGTTGAGTAGAACATTGGTTTTCCATTGCCTAATTCCGTGACTGCGGTCACAACCACTGCTCAAGAAAATAAAGGACACAACCATCAGGATAAATAAGACCATGGCATAAGGCAGACAAGAAACATCCTTGATGATAAGAAACTCAAGACATTTTTCCTAACAGAATAAGCTAAGGAAGAGGCCAATAAATAAGAAATGAAATGAGCGGCATGAATTGGTGCAGATTCATCACCTGAATTTTTTTAAAGAAAATATAACCTCTTAGGGGAGGTTTTTTGGGGGTCTGCTTGGAAAAGAAATGTTGAGTAGCACATATCTAGCAGTATGTGAAATACAAGCACCAAAAAAACTATTTCCTTCAACAAAAGGCTGCTCAAAGGAATAGGTCTTCAAAATCGATAGTGATGTAAGTTTCGAAGAAACTTGTGCACGATATAATAACCTACATGGACAGGATATTAAGTGCTAAAAGCGGGGAAGGTTTTGTAACAAGCAAGAAACAAGAGGAAACAAAGGAAACTTATCATAGAAAAGAGAAAGATATATGCTGCAATACGCATTCACACAAAACATCTTGACACAACCCATAAATACTAGTGTCAAAAAGACAAAGAATAATGTATAGGTACCAGACTGTCAATAACTCTTCCGTGAAGAAAGAGAAAAGATGCCCTACCGTAGTCATCTCGAGGACGTTGTCCATGGTCTCCCAAAACAGCAGTTACCAGTTCCATTGATACACACATTTGATTCCTCTGGAAAATTATTGATGTTAATATTCCCAAACAAAGAAAAATTCTAAAAGAAACAATTGGAATCATGCTTTTTCTCATCAGCTAGGGAAAAAAAAAAGAAAAAGAAGAAGAAGAAGAAGAAGAAGCAAATGTAAATAAAAATATAAGCATGCTCATCATCATAGTGCACGGGTGTGATACATAGGACGCAAGGGGTGAGAAAACATGCATAGCTGAGATATGCTAAGAACTGAACTTAAAGACCACCATTCCCACTTTTCTGCAAGTGAAAAGGACTACATTCCAGTCCGGGAAAAAGACAGAATAGAGTATATCTATGGTAGCAGGAAGAAAAGAAGGTGAAATGATTCATCAAATCTGAAATCAATAAGATTGGTAATGCAGAATAATGCTTCACAGAAGGAAATAAAACAACGAGAGGAACAAAAACTCGTCTCAAATCAATAATCAATCCATTGCAGCAGATCCATCATATAAAGAGATCTAACCACTATGTAAACAAAGAAAGTGCCAACATTCCGAGATGAAGTAAGCTTCACTAACTTAAAAAAAAATGCACTGTATGTGAAAAAGTTGCTTAACTTACTCAAGAAATTTTATAATCAGATCGTGCCAATGAATATCAGGTTCCAAAAAAAAAATAACTCATGTGAAAACATGCCTCAAGGAAGTCATTGAACTGTGCTTGCTTTTTGAGGGCTTCAGTTCCCCATGCTTCGCGAAACATCCTTCCAAGAACAAAAACACCAACAGCAGTGTATCTGCACCAAAATCATCGCATCCAGCAAGCTTATTTTTAAATTCAAGTACAATTATGACATCAGTTACAGGCACAAATAATTAAACACTGGAAAACCAAATGACCATTCCATATGTGATTTGAATACTCCTTAAAAGAGCACCCAAAGTTTCTCCCAGCAATCACCCTAATCATGTGATATTCCCTATTGAATATTTCATATAACTACATCCCAGGCAAGCCTGTTTGTCTGATACCCATGATCTTTCGCAAAATCACCCTTAAACCTACAATTACTATCTTACTGTTCCACTTGCCTCACAAGCTCACAAATGAGAGATGTATGCATGAAGAAGTGGACAAAAATAAGAGCAGTCAATCAAAATAACAATGGACAAGAGTGCAGAATCATCCACAATAATGTTCCCTCAACACACCTAGTTCTTTTTTTTATCAAAGAAACTATCCAAAAAGAAAAAAAGATACGTTGACGCACATAGTTGTCATTTACTTTGGACAAAACTCAATTGAAGCATAAAGTTATAGAGCATGCCATTCATTTAATCATGTTCACAAGATTTGTAAGTAGTAATACAAATGGACAGTTTGAGAAGTTCCATAATTTGTTTTGCAAGACTGTGCTTGGAATTTGAACTACTGTAGTCTGGTGTAATGAAACTACACTTTGGTTTGAAGGTCAAAAACAGGACAAAGACGGCTAGGAGTAACAAACAAGGGAGTCGCTCCAGTAACTCACCCCTTATACTAGCAACTCGAAGGCAGTATGTGAACACTCTTGCACAACTTATCCCTGAACTAGACAGATAATGTTAATGTGCATGGATAGAAATGGAGGAAAATCCAATACAGAGCAGATGAAAACACATTTTCCCTTGGACCCACTTAAGTGATGTTAAGAGCAAAGAAGAAAATGAACTCCGCCCTCTTTGGAGGCATTTCATTTCCCTTTTTGGAGATATTTCACTAGATTTTGCCTATGAATATGAGAATCTGGGAAGGCCTAAAGCATGAAAAAGAGAGCTTTGCGATTTCTGCTTCAATTATTCAGTAGCTCTTATTTGAATATCACTGAGTCCGTTCACTTCTTTGTCTCTAGGCATTGAATCAATTCTGCTTTAACCTCGTACGAGAACCTCATTCCAGAATAGCGGAGGATTAACTTGTAACAACCATAGGAGTGAGTCTTTTTCCTTGTAGTACTGCGTCGAAGTGTATCTCGAAACCTCTAATTGTAGAGTAGAATTTACCCTGTAAAAAGAGATTGCAGGGTACCAAAGAGGACAGTCTATTAGAAGGAGTGGCCAATCGTTGTGATAGGAGAGCGGAGAGCCACATGAGGAGCTGATAACAAGTTAATGCTTGTGGTTTGGCGGTAAGAAGTTGCGATTGCATCCTAGCTACGAGGTTGTAAGTTGCCTAGTTGTTGGTTGTATTTACTTCTTGAATAGTGGATTGTTTCTCAGCTTATACCTTTGGTTTTTCCCCCCTTTGCGGATTTCCACATAAATAGTTCTCTTGTGGTGCTTGATTTCTTTATTTAGTTCCATTTGATATGTAATGGTATTTGTTTTGCTTAAATGGAAAATTCAGCTCATACTTGTTAATTAGTAGCAGTTAGTATTTACGGCCTACTCCCTCTAGTACATCCCTTGCACACTTTAAGTAGTACTTGAATACTTGGAAATTAAAGCAAAACATCAACAAAAAAGTTGGAAAGGAGCCGGTCAAGGATCACAAATTTTAATCTTACATATTTCCATAGCTATTTTTGGCGTAAGCTCCACCCTCATGACCCGCATACATGAAAAGAGACCCTGAATGTTTTAGCGAGACCTGCAAGCAGCAATATCCCCAAATTAAACACTATACGTAAAAAACTACAATCAACATTTATGCAGCAATGAAAGTATCATTGGGCCATCTAGTAAAAATAATAAATCCCATGATATGTTCACACAAATAAGTTCTAAGTAAATTTTGATGAACATAACTAACAACCAAAGATGTATTTAGTGGAAAACTTGTTAGATAAATCTATAGTCCAAAAAGCATAAGCTGTTTGGAATAAACAATTTCTCCATAGTAAAAATTTAGGAACATAAGCTACATAACAAAAAACCAAAGATGTACTTCGTGAAAAAACTTGTTAGATCACAAATTGTGAAAAAAACATAAGTGGTTAGGAGATGGGTCTAGTCCATCAATGTATATCACGCTCTCTCTCAGGCGCCATCCCAACTTGCACGTGAGACAAAAACACTCATTATCCCCAGAAGCAGAGTTCACAAGGAGAAATCTAAACCCAACACATCCCAGAATCCAAATCTCTAGTTCCATGTTGGATCAAAACTGTGCGAAAAGTTGAAGTTGGTACAAAATATGCCAACATTGTAAGTCAAGCTACCCAACTGTCCCAAAAGCGTAGGTTTATGAAATAGGCCCACAAAACTAAGAGGTTTTTTCTAATTTACATAACTGAAAGAGAAGATCTCATCACAGAAAATTAAAGAAACCGAGGATTATAGATCTCCAACCTCCATAGTTGCCAAACCTTTGGACACCATCTCTATCATCCTCGTCCTTACCTGAAGCAAACAAAAGCAAGAAAGCAATGACTGATGCAAGTCTAAATTCAGATGTAGCATTGACAGGATACAAACGACATCATCATCCACCAACTTAACAGCAAAAATGCAATTATGAAATGTGGAGTTGCTAGCAACGATCACAAAGATGTGGTATACTAAGTATATGCTGCCACACATGAAGACCGACCAAATTTGCCTGACCTCAAACGGGTACTACAAAGGTTTATGGTGGAGGCTTAACATTTTTTGTAAGACTTCATGACTAATACTTTCATCTCTGTACTAGCAGACTCTCAAGAATAGTAACATAAATGTGCTACAAACTATGCACAGCCTTGGGCACTTCCAATTCCAACATATCCAAAATCTAGCTTCCACTTCAGAGAAAACGGGCAGGAAACCACAAAATGATTCATCCTACATCTATAATAGAAGGTAGTCAAAGAACAAGACAGACCAAGAAAAAAACTGTGCAGCTATAAATAGCCAATAAACAATGCTAACACGTGCCTATCCGTGGATTGTGGAGAATAAGAAAAGGGACTGGCCGCAAGACAATTGACCAGATTACCGCACCAATTCACTTTCAAGACCATTATATCTCAAAGATGGAACCTTTTACTAGCTTGACCAAAATCATTATCCGCGAATCAAGAACCACTGCAAATCATCATTACATTGCTCTCATAGCTGCCATTAGGAGCTTGATGCTTCATGGCATGCAATGTTAAGGAATTCCTGAAATTCTATCTATTATTTAAAAGTTTCACAAAAGATCCTGTTACAATCCATTTCGATTGTAAACCTACTAACCTAATTTCGATCATGAAGTGCACACCCATACCTATACCATAATGCCACATTTATTGGACACTTCTCTGTCATCCAGAGAGGTTGCAATTTCTGGATATCAATAAATTTATAATGATAAAGGAAACATCATGATTATCTAATATAGCTGTGAAATACCATAAGCAATTAACAGATATGTATTGCTTTCATTTCCTTTTAGCAAATAAAAGTAGGGAGTAAGTTAAAAAGAGTTCATATGATGATTTGAAACTTAATACAAATATACGAATAAGTTGTTCAAGGGTAATCATTCATACCTCATTAGGACTACAAAACAAAACCAAGTATAATAGAAACAAATTACCTCTTGGTCAGACTTCTCATTCTCGAATTTGGGATAGAAGGTAGCCCTTATTTGCGCAAGGGAGTATGTGGAGTTGTCCACAGTGAAATTCTCCAATATATTACTCTTAAATAACTTGCTCAAATCAGCACTGGTTTTTTCAGCTGTTTGATCAGTAGGTGCTTTTTCAACTTCTATAGTTGTGGCTCCCGTCACTGTTCCATAAGACCTGGGTTTCCAGACAGCATGCTGCCCTTCCATGGGGCCACGGTTCTGTGATCCAACACTACCAAATTGTATGGATGGAGTGGCAGCATGGGTATGCCCACTGTATTCTGCGATACTCGTTGCACCAAGTCTGCTAGTGATAGGTTCAGCTGCCCCTGCTGACACACTGTCACTGCATGGAGACATCTGAGAGGAACCTGGCTTTTCTTTCCATCTTTGTTCCCTGAGACCAACCCTTCTCTGTGTCCAATAATAAAATAATTGTTACAAGAGCTCAGGCTACCAAACCGAGACCAAAAGGAATCCAAATCCAAAGCCACCTTTTGTCATTCATAAAATCAAGGTATGTAAATGTAGGGAAATATGCAAGCAATTAAGCACTTTCCAGGTTCAAATTATCGTGCAGAGAACAAAAACAAAAGTAAAATATGGAACTAAGAAATTAACAGCATTACCTTTTGGTAAAACAACGCATCAGATGCATCAATACTAAATAAGAGAAACAAACCGGGGAAAAAAAAAAGATCATTGAAATCACCAATCTGATGCTCCAAAAGCAAAGCTACAAAATACACAGGCACCAAATTTCAAGACAGTAGATATGATACCAAAAAAAAAGGCCTAATCAGTACACTACTTGACGATCACTCGTTAGTACAACAAACATGGTGGGCAAGCTTGTTGCCACATTTGCATGTAGGAATGAGCTGAAGCCCGAATGACAAACCATTAATTTGATTATCAGCAATTTTAAGCAGGGCTGGCCTTGGGCTGAAGCCCAAGGTGCCCAGGCTTTAGGCCTCCAAAAAAACCAAATTTTTGGGGCCTCAAAATATTTAGTGGGCCTATATACTATTATACCCCAAAAATGGCCCATTCCAAATTAAAAAAAGGCCCATACGGATTCAATTCAAAGCTGGGCCCAAAAAAATTCTCGGTGGCAATTTTGTAAATAAGAAAACTAGATGGTCCATTTTCAAAGGAACAAAACCCAACTCTCTCACCTTTTTTTCCGAAAAAACAAATGGAAGCCAGAGGCCTCTGAAATTGAAAGAACAAACAAGCAAAGGGTTTTCATTTTCCCCTTAATTAATCGACTCCCATCAGTCATCACCACGGCACGTCGTCGACTCGTCACCGATCCACACGAATCTTCCCTAAATATTGCAACGATTACACCTGCTGGAAAGTGGAAACGGTCCCTCCACTCACGTGAAGCGGCTGAAGCCACACCCACCGCCACCAGGGTCCAGGGAAGAACGAACAAGGGCCCTTTTAGATTATGAGTTGTTTGGTTTGATTCGTTTGAATGTTTGATCCAATATTCCAACTCCAGATTTCCATTTTCCACTTATAACTTGTAAGTTTGAATGTTTGATCCAATATTCCAACTCCAGATTTCCATTTTCCACTTATAACTTGTAAGTCTCTCTTCTTTTTAAGCTTCGGATGTATATTACAATTTCGGATTGGAATTTGGGTCTAGGCGCCGGACAGCCTGGACTCGACTGATTGTCTGAATCGTATATTTTTTTTGTTTAATAATATTGCTTGAAGTTTGAAAGTGATTTTATATTGCTTAAAGCCTTAAATCTTGAAGTCTGTGATTACAGTGGTTTAATATTGCTTATGATAAGTGAGACTCTCTTTAATTAATAATTTTATAGTCTTAATTATTAGATTATGTTGGGGATTTGCAGATTTTTAATTATGATGCCCAGAAAATTTATGTCCGGGCATGAAAAAAGAAAAAGAAAGCAAAGAGTTGATACATTAATTCAATCTCAAGCGGGTTCACTCGATAAGTTTTTCGTTAGCAAAAAACAAAAAGAGAGTTCAAATGTGGTTGAAGATTTAGAGAATGAAGAAGAACAAGAAGATATGGGGAATGAAGAAAATGAAAATTTGGAGGATAATACGGATGCCGGTGCAAAGGAACCAAATGAATGCGTAGATGAGGGTGACCATGAAGATATGGATGTTGAGGTTCAAAATGAAGACATGGGTGTTGAATGTGAACCTACAAACATTGATGATCCAAGAAACTGGGACAAAATTGATCAAAATTTCATTGACTTTCTAGTAGAAAGAGGTCCGGCAAGAAGGGATGGAGATTATTTTCCCAAGGATATGGAGGGTAGGCATTTTACTCCCTTTCACTATATTCGTCGGTTGTCAAATGGAGAGAAGCAAGATAGGAGGTGGCTTGTATATTCGAGTGCTTCCGACAAAGTATTTTGCTTTTGTTGTAAATTGTTTGCGCAAGGTGAAAACAAGACATTGTTGGCTACTAATGGCTTGAAAAATTGGAGAAATCTTGGTCAAAGGCTTAAAAATCATGAAGCTAGTAATGAGCATATTGCTTCCATGAGCAAATGGATTGAATCGGAGAGGAGATTGAAGAAGAATGAGACAATCGGCCAATGTGTGCAAGATCAAATCAAGAAAGAGAAAGAGCATTGGAAAGGGGTACTAGTAAGGATAATTGAAGCTGTGAAAACACTTGCTAAATTGAACTTAGCATTTCGTGGAGACAATGAGAAAATATATCAAGAGAGGAATGGGATTTTTCTAAGCGTAATGGAAATGGTGGCCGTATATGATCCAATCATGCAAGAGCACTTTCGGCGAATTCAGAATGGTGAGATTCATTACCATTATCTTAGTCACAAAATCCAGAATGAAATAATACAAATGCTTGCTGATGAGGTCAAAAGTTCAATGCTTCGTAAAATCAAATATGCAAAATATTTTGCTGTGATACTTAATTGTACTCCAAATATAAGTCACGAAGAACAAATGTCTCTTGTAATACGATGTGTGGATGTTTCAGCAAGTACACCAAAAGTGGAGGAATTCTTCTTAGAATTTTTGAAGGTGGAAGATACAACGGGATCTGGACTTTTCAATGAACTTGAAAAAGTGTTGGCCACTCTTCAACTTGATATTGGTGATATAAGAGGACAAGGCTACGACAACGGCTCCAATATGAAAGGAAAACACAAAGGTGTCCAGAAAAGGCTTTTGGACAAAAATCCTAGAGCATTTTACACACCATGTGGTTGCCATAGTCTTAACCTCGTGCTTTGCGATATGGCCAACTCTTGTAACAAAGCCAAATCGTTTTTTGGTGTTGTACAACGTATCTATTGTTTGTTTTCATCTTCTCCCAAGCGGTGGAAAATTTTGATGGATAATGTTGGAGGTCTCACTGTGAAGTCATTATCACAAACGCGTTGGGAAAGTCGTGTTGATAGTGTTAGAGCAATAAGATACCAAGCTTCAGGAATCAAAGATGCTTTACTTGAATTGGCCGATGTCGATTGTCGTGACGATGCTGGTGCAAAGAGTGAAGCCGAAGGCTTAGTAAGAAATGAAATTGAAGATTTTGGATTCTTAGTTGGCATGGTTATTTGGCATACAATGTTGTTCGCAGTTAAGTGTGTAAGCAAGACCTTGCAAAAAGAAGACATGCATATAGATGTTGCCATTGATCAATTGAAAGGGCTTATTACTTTTCTTGAAAAATATAGAGCAAGCGGTTTGGCGGAGGTCATAGATGAAGCTAAGGAAATTGCATCAAAAATGGGAGTAGAGCCCATATTTCTTGAGAAGCGTGTCATTCGCCGGAAGAAACAATTTGATGAGAGTGTGAGTGAAGAGGTGACTTTTTCGGCCGAAGAATCCTTTAGAGTGAACTACTTTTTGTATGTTATGAATCATGCTCTTTCTTCACTTACGAGCCGATTTGAACAATTTAAGAAATATGAGGAAACTTGGGGTTTTTTGTTTGATGTGAACAAGTTAAATTCTAAGACCGATGAATGTTTGAAGATGCATTGCACCAAGCTAGAAGATGCTTTGAAACATGAAGGAACTTCCGATATTGATGGAAATCAGTTGTTTTCAGAATTGAAGGTCTTCAAGGAAGGTTTACCGAAAGAGATAAGGAAACCAATTGAAGTGCTCAATCATTTGAAATTGATGGAGGATTGTTATCCAAATGTGTGGGTCACTTATAGAATATTATTGACTATTCCCGTTACAGTTGCTTCTAGAGAGAGAAGTTTTTCAAAGTTGAAACTAATTAAGAACTACCTTCGCTCAACTATGTCACAAGAGAGGTTGAATGGATTATCCCTCCTATCCATTGAACATGGGATGGCGGATAAGATTGATTGTGAAGACATTATTAATACTTTTGCTGCTAAAACTGCAAGAAGGGTGATATTTAAGTGATGCCTCTAAAATATTGTAAGTTTAGTAACTTTTTTGGACTATTGATATTTAGATGATGCTTTTGAAATATTGAAATGGTCGGTTATTTGAGATTTTTTCTTATTGATCAGTGCTATTT
>BPLS01007809.1:0-11245 GCA_019656275.1 Rhododendron kiyosumense
TGGGGTATGGAGGCATCAAAGAACTGGGTTGTCCATGTCCTTTCTGTACATAATAGGTTGAAAAGGATCATCAGGACTACAAGGAAACTCAGCAGTTCAACTCAAGCTAACAATACTAACTTTTGCCGATAAAAAAAAAAAAACCCTTCAAAATATGCAGTCAAAGCTTATAAGCATATAGGGTCTGTTCTGTTGATTGATTGACTGACAAAATTAAACATGAGATTAGGGCATGAGTTGCATTTCAGGGCACCCAAATAACGAGAGTTATGAAAAGACCCGGACAAGGCCGGAGAAGCCAGCGCTTCTGGCCCCCCAAAAAAAATAAAAACGAGGGCCCCTAAATTTTTAGGATCCCTATATATATATATATAGTCCGGATCAAGTCCAAACCTATTTCCGTCCACACCTATCCGCACCTTCCCTTTCCTGATCGAATTTTGATGATCCGAGCGGCTCAATGTGTTCAGAACGTGATTTGAAGGGTACCCGCGAGAAATCGGCAAAAAAAAAACACCGGGAAGGGCTTGATTTGAGCAGTTTTTTATTGATCAGACACTTAATGATATCCAATTAAGCTGATTTTTTGCATAGTTGTTCTACTCGACAAACTCTACAAAGTGAACGTTTCCGATCATCGGAGCGAGACCGGGGTGGGCCCAAAAATAGGGCCCAGCAGCCCCCCCGTTTCCCAACTCGCGAATGCGGACCAGTAAAATCAAGGGGCACAGAAAAAGAGGAAGTTGTTACATACAACGTTTATGTTTTTATAGCATTACCTTGTTAGACATAAACCGTCCTTCTATACCACATATCCAGGTACTAGTATTTTGTGCGAGTATTTTGTCACTGTGCTTGTGTGATTTTAGATGAGAACTAGATAGAATCATACGCTTAGACACACTCACTCACATCTGGTACCGTACTTAAAATGTCCATATCAGACCCTGGAAGCATTCAAATGCATAGGAGGATGGTAACAACAGCATCCCGGCCCAATGGCACAAGATGGGCACCCACATCTATTTCGTGATCAACGCCATTCTTGTAAACTATCCGCAGCAATCTCTCGGACAAGTTGCCGGGTGACTTGACAGTACCAGCAGCTGAGAATCATATATTAGCCAATCTTTGTAGTTTGTCTGCAACACTGGGAAGCAATATCCCTGTGGCTGTGGGTGTTCCCTGTGGTAAGTTTTGATTGCTGCTCTCAGGATCCCAATTGGTATCCATTAAATGTCCTCACGATCCTCCTCGCCCCAATATCTCAGTTCTGGTGGTGGAATCAATTACAGTTACTGATTTAGTTCTTAGCTGGTTGTGGAACATATGAAACAATTGTAAGAGGAATCAAACATACGAGACTTACAACAGCTGAAAAGTTAGAGATGGTATTTGACATCTGACGTAGATCTAAATCTAAAATGATAATACTCGCACGCCTTCCAATGCATTGCCACAGTATGTTTTACCTCTCAGGTGACGAACATTTTCCTAGCAGGATTCAGAGAGTGCTAAAAATACTATTAACAACTCATCATTCAGAAAAGAAAAAACAAAAACGAAAGGGCAGAAACCAAGATCAATTATTCATTGTCAAATAAATCATCTAATCGACATTCAGAAATTTTCTATAGTGGCAACTATCACAGAGCCTGAGACTCGAGCACAAAACATAGAAGTACACGTAGGCATAAAAAGTTGACATATCTCATGGGCATGGCTTGAAGGTATGTGGAGACAATGGACGGCATCCAAAAGAACATCTTCAACAATTGCTTCAATCATCGTGGCCCAGATAGTTCAACATCTGGGAGTAGCGCAATGCTATCTATAACTGTTGACCCCGAGGAAATGCCCTCTTCGCTACTAGACTTGAAGAAACTTGAATAAAGGCGAGAACTCATTTGAACTAAGGCAGGGGGCTCAGGCACTGCACAAAGACCTTCGAGCATTTGGACCACTTTACTCATCGGCGGTCTCATATGCATCTCATCCTGTATACACCACAAAGCAACCCTCATTGCAGCAATAATCCTTTCATCATTCTTGTTAATATCAAGATTCGGATCAATGATGTCTTCCAGTTTTCCTTCTTCCATCATTTTGAAGGCATATGACGGAAAATGGGCTTTCTCTGAAATCTCACCTGGGTCGTAGTTCTTTCTTCCCCCAATGATCTCCAAAAGAACCATACCAAAACTGTAGACATCGCTCTTTTCTGATATGGCATGGTTTGTTATCCACTCTGGTGCTAAGTACCCTCTTGTGCCCCTAACTACCGTGTATACATGGCTTTGTTCCCTTCCCATTAGCTTCGCCAAACCAAAATCTGAAACTTTTGCAAGGAAATTATCATCAAGGAGAACATTTTCAGGTTTGATATCACAATGGACAATCTTGACATCGCATTCTTCATGGAGATAGGCCAATCCTTTTGCAGTCCCCAGAGCAATATTGAATCTCTTCTCCCAATCCAATATATTACCGTCTCGTATCTTCGTGAAGATCCATTTATCTAAAGACCCTTTACCCATGAATTCGTAAACAAGAAGCCGGTGGCTCCCCTCAGAGCAAAAGCCTTTGAGCTTGACCAGATGGACGTGATGGATATTTCCTATGATGCTTACTTCAGCTCTAAACTCTTTCTTCCCTTGCCCAATGCCCTCCAATTTTTTCACTGCCACTTTGGTCCCATCCCTAAGCAATCCTTGGTACACTGAACCAAATCCTCCTTGGCCAAGCTTCACAGAGAAGTCTTTTGTTGCGCTACAAAGATCATTGTAACTGAAGCGTACAGGCATTCCGGAGACATTGTCTAAGAAATTATCCTCTTCGGAGGTCTCTTTAGAGGGTTCAGGTAGTTTATCCTTTCTGAGGACTAATCGGAATCCTATGTAGAGTAGAACTACAATAGTTATTACCGTCAAAACCGATATAATCACAATAGATGCAACATGCTTCTTCCCTTTCATCCCATTTCCAATCTGAACCTTGATATATGCAGTGAAACCAGAAGAACCAGAGTCAGCGCGTTGTAAACTTCCTATCTGATCGAACAGAAAGCAATTGCCTGATGTGTTCTCAAAGAATAGCACCCGGCATGAGCAGTTTCTAATGCAGGCTTCTTTGCAACCATTCAAATGAGTTTTCAAAACGGGTGCAACAAATCCAACTGCGAAATAATGAAGTTTTTCGCCAATATATAACATCTCAACCACACTTGGTGAGCTATTACATGGGATGTCAAGCTGGGGCATGCAATTAGGATGAGAGCTGAGAGCTGAAGGGCACTGGCATCGGATGTCAATACTACTACACACAACAAATGGATTACAAGGCTCAGGGGTGCCACAGAAATTTTGTGGAATTTTCAATGGCTCAGGTTGAGGCGGTACTCCCCTCTCAAGATTCATGAAAGAGACTGACCCTTCTGCAGCCAGAACAACAGCCCAAGTTGCATTCACATCATGGAATGGTGAGAATCTAAACTGCCAAACTAGGGTTTTGTTTTGATCATAGAAATTCCATGAGTTGGCAACTATGGAAGCAGAAAAGATTATTCCATTGGATTTTTTTATGGTTTTCCGATTATCATTTGCCATAGACCAGTAAACTTGTGGAGTTCGATATCCTGCATACAAGATCACATCATTTGACTTGATCTCAAGATAATGAGTCAAATTACGTTGGGAAGGAAAACTCTTCAGCATCATCCCTTCAACAAATTCCTGACCAGATAAAAGGGTGCCGGTGGGATGACTAAAACTCTGCCAAAGGATTTTCCTATTATCCCCAACCAATACCAAATTCCCCGTGTCCAGCAATTCCATGGACGTAACTCCTTTCCCTTCCGTATCTGTAGACCAAACTACAGTGGTTGCATTTTCCAAGTAAGCATTCCCATTCTTATCAAACACGAAGTTATTGGTGTTTCCAACCAACGCTCTATTGGCAGTCCAAACTATTTTGAAACTTCGCATGTGGATGACAGCCAAAACAAAGGAAGCTACATCCAAACCATTGTAGAATCTTAAAGCGAATACAGAGTTGTTGGACAGGAGAAACACACCATTGTGATCGACCCAATCCATTGGAGACCCTTCAAACCCTGGATAAATCTTGCCAATGTACGGAGCGGTGGCAGAAGAAAGATCAAGCCCAAGGAGGGCACAGAAACACAAGGACTTAATAATGCCATTGAAGAAACCATTAGTTTCCATGGTTGCATCCCCAGACTGGAATGGCCTAAATGACACCCCACATTGCCTCTAACCAAGAAATTGAACCCAAAATTCAGTTCAGAAAACAAATCGAAAAGGGGGCCTAAAAAAGAAAGGGAAAGAACTTAAATACATCCAAATACAAAGTCGCATGACTAGACCTAACAAAAAGTAGTCAGAATTGAAGAAGAAAAACAGCACATTAATGCAAAGAAATTCAAGAAAGGACTATCACCTGTACTACAAACAAAAAGGGGGAAGTACCCAACACAAAGTTCTCCTCAATTGGGCAATTAGTTGTGGAAGGGAAGCAATTAGTTCTCCTCAAGAGAAATTACATTGATGAAGACATAGCTGAGAGTTTTAAAATTTGAAGAAAAACAGCACAGCAATTCAAGAAAAGACTATCACCTGTAGCTAACAAAATGCCAGGAGAGGAATCCTACCGGTGAATTTGATGGGTTTATGAATGAATAGTTTTGCTGCCGGAAATTGACGAAAAGACAGGTGGGTTTGCAGTTTGAAGAGATGAAGGGCAATTGAAGACACTTTAAAAAAAAAAAAAGACTAAACAGATTTGACAGACTTCCTTTGGTTGAAATTGATCCAGAAAGAAGTGGGTGTGCACAATCCAGAGATGGGTTCTCGGCTGTTTCCTCTGATATAGAAAGAAAGAAAGAAAGACAGAGAGTGAATCAGATGGATTTCTTCTCTTTTGCTTTACGCCACCACTATCTCTCCTCGGAGAAAGAGAAAGAGAGAGAGAGAGAGAGGAGAGAGGTGGACTTCAGGTAGACTGATGTTGGAGGATAGATAAAAACACGGGGGTAGAAACGAGAGAGAGACGTTGGAGGATAGATAAATGGGCAAATTTTGGTAGTCTCTGGGGTTGTCTTAATTTCGCCTCTTTAATTTTAATTGTCTCAATTTCATTTCTGTAATTTGTTTTACGTTCTACATTGGTAAAATCATTAATAAAACTAACAAAAAATATGATTAAAAAATTAAGTGCTCCAATTTTCAATTCGGTTGAACCAGTGCGAAAATTTTATTTTTCTGATAATTTTATTTTAAATGGTCATCATGGATTTTTGACTCTAAATTCTTTCAATGAGCACCCTAAGAGCCCTGAAACTACATAACGAGTCTTCGAGTGCTCGTTGAAAGGCCTTAGAGCCAAAAATTCTTGAAGACCATCTAGAATAAAGTGATCAAAAAAATAAGATCTTTGCACCGGTTCAACCAAATTGAAAATTTAAACACTTAATTTTTTAATCACATTTTTTCAATTAGTTTCATTAATGGTGTTAACGATCTTACCAATTTGAAATATAAAACAAACTATAGGGACGAAATTGAGACAATTAAAACTAGAGAGACGAAATTGAGACAACCGTAAAACTAGAGAGACGATTACGAAAATTTGCCCTAAATAAAAACACGAGGGTATAAACAACAAAAAGAGAGAGAGATCAAACCCCATAATAGCACCGAAAGAAACAATTGAATCCAAAAAAAAAAACAGAGAGAAACTTCTTTCCGGCTTTGCCGTAAAGAGATCCTTTGCAGCCGGGCAAAAACGCCGCCGTTTTGAGCATGAAACAGTCACTTTTCCACGCAATTTACGTAATTAACAAATTAAGAGTTTCAATTTTCAATCTGTTTAAACCAGTGCGAAAATCTTATTTATATAATCATTTTATCCTAAAAGGTCATAGTTAATATTTGGCTTTATGGCTCTCAAACTATTCATTTGATTCTAGAGCTTTCTTAGAGCTCCCATTTGATAGCGAAAAAGTCAAAATTTAATTATGACCATTTACGATAAAATGATTAAAAA
Source organism: Rhododendron kiyosumense (assembly GCA_019656275.1). Classification (NCBI taxonomy): domain Eukaryota; kingdom Viridiplantae; phylum Streptophyta; class Magnoliopsida; order Ericales; family Ericaceae; genus Rhododendron; species Rhododendron kiyosumense. The sequence goes on from BPLS01007809.1 coordinate 6,064, forward strand.
AATTAAGATTTTCGTACTGGTTCAAATTGGTTTATAATTGGAACACTTAATTTTTTTAATCATATTATTAAATATATAAATATCTACAAAAATTATGTGTTTCAATTTTCAATCTGTTTGAATAAGTACGAAGATATTATTTTTCTAATCATTTTATCTTAAATGGTTATAATTAATTTTTAACTTTATAATTCTCATAAAAGAGCCCTAAGAAAGCTTTAGAAACCAAATTAATAGCAGATACTATGTGAGAGCCTTAAAGGCCAAAAATTAACTATGATCATTAGGATAAAATGATTATATAAATAAAATCTTTACACTAGTTCAAACAAATTGAAATACTTAATTTTTTTAATATATAAGTTACGGGGAAAAGAATCCATGCTCAAAACGGCTTCGTTTTTGGGTTTTTTTGCCTTGCTGCAAAGGACCTCTCTATGGCTTCGTTTTTGGGTTTTTTTGCCTTGCTGCAAAGGACCTCTCTATGGCAGAGCTGGAAATAAGTTTATCTCCTGCAAAAAAAACAAGGGTGCTACTAAATACAACTGCGAATTTGCTACATGTAGCTAATTCATAAGAGGAAATTTTTGGATTTCTCCTTGTGAATTAGCTACATGTAACAAATTCACAGTTGTATTTAACCGGACCCTTAAAAAATTACTCCATGTGTTGGGGGAAGGTTTTTTTTAGAACACGAAACATGACATATATTCCAGGAGTTTTCACTTAACATAAAAAAACAAAAAAACAGGAGTTTCATACTTCTCCAACCTTTTTTTGATGAGCAACTTCCCCTCACAAACTTTTTTTTTTCCGGGAAACTTCCCCTCGCAGACTTGAAACTCATGTTTTTTGTTAAAAAAGCCCCGTTTCATTAGGTAAAATAAGTACTTAATTTTAAAATATTTTTTTAAAATTAAAGGTGATATAGATACTTAGTCCCTCTGTTCCATATTAAGAATCTACCACGAAAAGTAGCATCATTTTTCAAATAAAAAATCAACTATTTTCGTGTATAATTTTTTAAATTTTTTCGCACCAAATTTTTTCGGGGCAATGGGGCCAACAGAAAGGGAACATTAATTTCCACATGAACTTTGCTATTTTAATTTTTTAGATTTTGGACAGTGAGAATGGCGCAGCTGCTTGTTGGCCCCCGCTTCGGGGCAATGGGAGCCTTGAGCCTTGTAGCAATTCAAGCAACAACAACTACTACGCATGTTTCACGCAATCAGCCTTTTACCATCACAGTCAAATCTTTGCTAGTAGTAGTTTCTGCTGCAATGCATATGCTTTTACGTAGAAATTTCCAAACCAATGCAACTAGGAGTACTACGTAAGCTCAATCGAAATCCGAGGAAGGATCAAGAAAACAGCAAAGCCCGCCCATGTGGAAATTAATGTTCCCTTTTCTGGTTGAAAGTAATGTTCCCTTGTGGAAATTTTGCGAGGGAATTCAGGCCCCGTTCCGCTTTCTTCAAAAACTTTCTTTTTCAAAAAGAATGTAATTTCAAACTCAAATATAACGAAAATGAAAAATAATTTTTTTATTTTTTTTGCACCGTTTAAAAGATCTCAATGAGATCTATCAAACAAGATTCATATTGATAGAAAAATTATTTGCGTAAATATATGATTTTTGAACTTGAAATTACATTTCTTTTCTAAAAGTTACTTTTTCTAAAAGTTACTTTTACTAAAAGCGGAACACCTTCTCACTTTTCCTCTCTGTTCGTTTTCCCACCTGAAAAAGGGAATAAAACTTTCAAATTTCTCTTCACATTACAACTTTCTTTCTTGATAAAATCTCTACATTTATAGTGTTAGACGACGACAAATACAATTAAACATGGAGTAGAAAATTTTGAGCATAATTATTTGGTCGCGCATCAAATTTCGGTAAAAGTAATCATAAATAAGTCATATAATTGGAAAATAAATGTATCGAATTTCTCAGATTCAAGTGTTCCGGTCCTAAATTCTAATTTCCCTATCCTATTTCATCCCCAGCAATAAGAGAAAGTAATCAAATATTTAAGGCATGAGTAATATAGAACTTAAAAGGGAAGAAAGTGAATAAAATCTCTTATATCTCTTTAGCTTAACACTTTCGTAGTCTCTATCCATACTCCATAACTCACTCATATAACCTTTTAAAATGTCTTATGCTTTTCACTTTTAATTCTCGCTCTTGCAAGTTTTAGTAGTTTGATATGTGATTTAAAAACACTTTCACGCTCGCTTGCACTCCCGCTCACACACGTGCCCAAGAATTATGTGATTTAGTTCTAGACGCGAGAGAGAAGTAGGGGTAAAGTTGTCCTATTAGTTGTTGGCATAAAAACAATTTGTCTAGTTGTTGACCAAAGAATATGTTCCAAACAATTTGTCTAGTGGAGTTGGTATGGGAATCTGATAGGAGGTGGATTCTCTGCGGTCCAATTGTAGTGAGTCCATGCAGTCTAATCTTAGTCATTCATCTTTGCATCCAATGGTTCAAATTTTATAAAACTTTTTCGGAGAAAAGTTAAACTTTTCTCTATAAAAGTTTTTTTAAAATTTTAACCGTTAAAAACACCATCCGATAGTTCACAACCTTCCAACCGCACTTCTACAATCCATATGTGAATTGCAGACAAGCCTAATTCAATTTTTTTTTTGTAAGTAGCCTAATTCAATTTGATATGTTCCTTGTCTGGTTCCAACGAGGAGATGGCCTACCTTGAAACTATCGGGGAATATAGGTCAAACTTCAAAGGGCATAGGGGAAATTTTAAGAGAAATTTGATTTTATGAGAAATTGATATTGGAAACAGGAGTATGGAAACACTATAATTATAAATTGGAATACAAACAAAACAGAATTAGAAAAATCTAACTGAATCCCGTGTTTCAGGCGGTTTTCTTAAAACAAATTCGTCGCCTCACCAGAATTCTAGAGGTTATTCTTGGCGTCTGTCTCCCAATAGACAAACGGTTGCACAATACACGATTGAGGTGTATTTTTCCTTGAAGTGCGCGTAGGCTCAAAAAAAAAATGGTTGGAAATAAGTGAGTTGTTGAAAGAACCAGTATTTGTCTATTTGAAGCTGTTTGAGATGATTGAGTTCTCAGCTCAATAATTCTCTTGTAACAAGTTTGGGCCAAATTCAAGTGCAAGCCCAATGATAAATATTAAGCCCAACCGCATAAGCCCAACCAAGACCCAGTTAGTTTGTTATTTTTAAGGATTTTGGGCGCCCATATCAAATCCAAACTAACTCAGACCAGATCACAAACCTCGGATCACAGGCTGAGAGCCCACGAATCTTGATTCACAGTCCCTACCTCTTCCATGTGTTTAGTTACGGCGAGCTTTCTCTCCCTTAATTAAACTTGGCTTTTGCAATTCTCATTCAACCATGAAACAAATTTTGCTCATATTTAAACTCATCAAAATATTTGAACAATTCTTTCATTTTTTTTTTAACACAATCACCGGAAAGGATCCAGTTCAATTAGTTCGGACCAGTTTAGTCCATTTGTTTGCATCCGAGTCGCCCAAAAGTATTTTGGACGGCTCGAATACAAACAATAGACCAAACTGATTCGAACTAACTAGACTGGATCCGATCCCCACAATCACGTTCACTTTGCTTAAACTTATCTAGAATTAATGAACGTGCTAGTCATGTAGGGAGCCAGATCAAAGCATTTCCAGCCCTTTTCCCCTTTCTCCAGTCAAACTCAAAATTTGAGGAAAAAGCCTTAAATTCAACTCCATTCCTTGACTCAAATATCTACAAAATTTAGTTTACTCGAACCAAAGGATACTTAAATTTCTGCTCGAAATTTACAAGGCTATTTTCACCTCTCATATAGATATCCGGCTTCTCCCTATATCCCCTCCCTTATACCGCTGCCAAACTAATTGTAAGGACCGAGAATATAATTTAGCCGAAGGAAAATCTATAAAGTGCCAACTAAAGGAAACGTTTCAGCTCAATTCAAAAAAGCATTACATACTCACGTGCGCTTGTTCTCACCGTCAAATTCGGAACCGAAACTTTTCAGGTCGTCAAATTCGAACACCAATCTAATTTACTTACTACATACACCCCAGTTAAGCCTCGGTACCAGTGGCGGAACCAAAATTTGATCGCAATGGGATCAAACCGTTAAGCATATATAACGCATATACATATATAACTATATAAGGGCAAAACGTTTGGAGAACATATCATATGGGGCAAGTTTACAAAAATACCCCCAAAACTATAGTACTCCCCACAGAAATTTTCCATTGAGTGGGGTCAGTGGACCCCCTTGCCCAAGTGTAAATCCGCCCCTGCTTGGTACACTCCTTCAATCTCACTCGATCTAAAATGGATATTTAATTTTGAATATTCACACTTAGATATACTCTTTCACAGGTGTATTTAGCCGGACCCTTAAAAAATTACTCCATGTGTTGGGGGAAGGTTTTTTTTAGAACACGAAACATGACATATATTCCAGGAGTTTTCACTTAACATAAAAAAAAAAAAAACAGGAGTTTCATACTTCTCCAACCCTTTTTTTTTTATAAGCAACTTCCCCTCACAAACTTTTTTTTTTCCCGGGAAACTTCCCCTCGCAAACTTGAAACTCATGTTTTTTGTGCCCCGTTCCATTAAGGAAAATAAGTACTTAATTTTAAAATAATTTTTTAAATTAAAGGTGACATAGATACTTAGGCCCCGTTCCAGATCAACTTTTAAGTACTTATTTTTTCAGAAGACAATTTCAAGTTAAAAAATAATGAGCTTAATGAAATCTAAAAATATATAATATGGATCTTTTTTACAGTGCAAAAAAAATTAAAAAAATATTTTTCATTTACATTAGTTTTGAGCTTGAAAATATGAAATAAGTATTTAATTTTTAAGAACGTGTTCTGGAACGTGGCCTTACTCTCTCTATTCCATATTAAAAGTTTACCATAAAAAGTCGTGTCATTTTTCAAATAAAAAAATTAACTACTTTCGTGTATAATTTTTTGAATTTTTTCGCACCAAATTTTTCGATGCAATGGGCCAACAGAAAGGGAACATTAATTTCCACATGGGCTTTGCTATTTTAATTCTTTAGATTTTGGACGATAAGAATGGCGCAAGTGCTTGTTGACACCCGCTTCGGGGCAATGGGAGCCTTGAGCCTTGTA
>BPLS01007810.1:0-19528 GCA_019656275.1 Rhododendron kiyosumense
GAGAGAGAGAGAGAGAGAGAGAGAGAGAGAGAGAGAGAGACCTTCGTGGTGGGGTAACAACGTTGGATTTCCCAGCTGGTGGTGATGGCGGTCGCTGGCGGTGGGTAGCGCTGTGGTTGGGTTCTGGTGGTGGAGTTGGGAAGCGTGGTCACTGATGAAGATGGTGAGCGTGGTCGAGTGGTCGCCGGTGGAGGTGCGAAGCATCGTCGCCGGTGGTGGTGGTGTGCGAGCCCCTCTCTGTCGTCTCTGAAATTTTCTGAGCGTGAAAGTGGAGGCAGGAGAAGAGGAAAGGAAAGGGAAAGGGGGAGCGCCGTTCACACCTTGGTTTTCTCTTTTTTTTTTTAATAAAATGACGTCGTTTTGTGCTTCAGTCACGCTGATGTCAGCGGTTGTGTGGGATGGTTGTGCTCGGTTGGTTGTGTGTGTAGCATTTTCCTTCTAATAAAATAAGAAAAAATGAAAAGCATTTGTTAAAATTCATAAAGTGACCAATATTGTTAAATGCATAACCACTTGTCAAAATGGAGAGTGAGTTTCACCTACCAAAAAAACATTTACTTTTATGGAGAATGAATTTCAAACAACAAAAAATGTCCATAGTAGTACTCCCTCCATCCCCTTTTTAAAGTCCGGTATTCCATTTTGGATTGTCTCTTAATAAGTGTCCATTTTGTAAAGTTAGTGGGTAAAAGTTGGTGCATTTTCTATTTTGTACATAATAGATTCCATTTTGAAAAGTTAATAAGTAAAAGTGTATGATGATGTCTCCATAATAGAGAATAAGTAGGGAAAGTAAAGGTAAAAGTTGATGTGAAAGGTGTAATAATATATTTTCTTAATAAGTTAGAGTTACGAAGCAGGACACTTAAAAAAGGACGGAGAGAGTAACTGTTATGAGTATGACCCACTATTTTTTGTTATTGAGACAAATGTTGCTAAACTTTGGTTATTGGAATACTGAAATTTGGGTATGGATTAAGAGGTTAGGCCTATTTTGGTCAAATAATTGATTTGGTATATATATTTTTTTGTTATTCAAATTTTTTCGCAGAAGTTTGTCGCCAATTTTTTGTGGTTTATTGCGTTGTCATGGCATGAGAAATGTAAAAAACTATGATCGAAAGCAATTTTTTTTAGAATAAAAACAAAAATAAGCCAATAAGCAAATCTTTTTCGTCTTTATTCAAAAGAATTGTATTTTGATCGTAATTTTTTACATTTTAGATTCCTATGGTTATGACGAAACAATAATTCACAAGAAATTGTGTAGACACCCTATTCTGGACTATCCGGATTGACGTGTTTTACGGTCTTTTGTTACCCCAATGATGATAAAAGGTTAAAAACACTCCGAGGTCAATGGAAGGTCTTGAACTTTGAGTTTTAGATATTCTCTTTTCAAAACCCTTCAAACCCTTCAAATCCAGAGCTATACGGCCCCAAGCAAGACCTTCCATGCATACACCAACTTTAACTTGGCGTGCGCCAGGAAACTGCCACGTGTCAGACATCGACCATTGACTCAGTTTGACCTGGTGCACGCCGGTCTATTAGTGGCGTACGCATGGTCAAGATCGGTCAAATCACCGTTTTTCTGTCACGTGCTCGGGACTTTGTAACCTCCCCAGTACGGCGCAGAGCCCCCTGATCATTGCATTCTGCAGGGGACGTCCCTCTCTCTCTCCTACACAACCCATCAACAAGTCCCATGCATTAAATGCATGGGAGGCTCCCTCCTTAACTCAACCAGCCCCTAACCCCAGCTGACTGCCCTCCTCTCAGTCCTTTTCTCCTCTATAAATGCCCCCTTTGCATTCATTTGCAAGGGGTTAACCACATTCAATAACCAAGAGCTATCTCTCTCTTCTTTCTCTTGTTCTCTCTTCTCCATTGAAAGGGTAAGAGGAAGAGGAGTACCACACCCACATTGCTAACCAGTCACCATCCAACCTCCATCTTCAACCTTCAAAGCTCAAGCCACCTTCCATCCCTTGCACCAAAGGTATACCACCTTTGCGTGGCTTTCTGTTTTCAACCCCTGAGGGAAACCAGAAACGTCCTGGCTAGTAACTGATACTAGTCCAGGCCCTTTTCTGGTAAAATAAAACAATCGTAAGAGATCAAACATGGCGCACGCCAACATATTCAAGCCGTACGCCATCCATGGCAGTACGTGCACTGCTGGCGTGGGGATCATGTTTTGTCTATCTGTTGTCTGTATTTCATGTTCATCACCTCTTTAGCATGCTAAAAATTAGTTTATTGCTTTCTGCATTTTGGAACTACTAATGTAACTTTCAATACTCATATCTTTCTCGCTTTATAAGGCCTCTGGGGTGTTTCTGGTCATGTTCCAGAACTCAGATGATGTAAAGCCAAACACTGGATAACAGGCAAGCATGGCGTATGAACTCTTAAGAGTGGCGTACGACATGTAGGCTAGGGTCCAGTGCCTGGCCCTTGCATCACAGTTCAATCCTGACCTCTTGTTGTTCCCCACTCTGTTTATGGGGTTGTTTGTCTGTTTTCCTGGCTCTTAGCCATTTCTTACATTTGTACTGTCTTATAAACTGCGTGATTTGCCCTGGGTGTGCGCTGGTCCATTCCAGAGCCCAGAGGGTTGAAAGCAAGGACTGTGGATAAACAAAAGAGTAGTGTACGCCAACTTTTGGGTGGCGTGCGCAGGGCATGGTGGCGTGCAGAGGCTCAGCCACTGCGTGCCAGTATGCTGCCTGCTCACGCGCCTGAAAAGCAGCGTACACCATCTTGTTGCAACTATTCACAATGCTTGTTCTCAATCTATGTTCTTACGTCAATTCAATTCAAGCAAATCATCATTCACAAACTTTTTGTCATATAAACTGCAAGATGTTATAGTATTAATCCCCGTTAACTGTTCCCCCGCCCTAATTGGCTAAAAATGATCAAATGAGAGAAAAATGCAAATATTTTTACAAAAATGCCTGAGTAGAGATCGATCCCCGGATTGGGCGAGAGGGGTGCCATAAAACCCTTCCCCTCTCGTAACCTGGCTCCCGAACCTCAGATATCGAAGGTGACGACGGACCAGTTTGCGCCTCTTCAAATCAAATCAAAACCTTCTTCAATCAAAGCAAAACGTAGCAAAAATGTTCTCGAGTTCGGTTCCTTGGATGTTTCACCGCTAAAACCCGAGTGGCGACTCTGAATCGAGGCGTTTCGCCGCGCTTTTCCCAAAGAGGGCCGCACCCAATAAAATTTTTACAAACAAAAATCCGAAATTTTGGGGCGTGTGCCCACAAATTGACAAAAAATTAACAATGCAAATTCTTTTTAAATAAGGAAAAAAAAAAGCCAAATAAATCATTTGGCCAAAATAGGCCAAAGTCGATTATTATATTTTGAGTCATTTTTTAGATCAACGGTACTAATACTCTGTTTGGAACTTAAAGAAAAAAAAAATTAAAAAAATTTCCATTCTATTATTTGGTTGAAAGAGACAGAAAAGTAAAGAAATTTTTTTAAATTTAATGAATAGTAAATTTTATTTTCTATTTTCCGCCCATTATCTTTTCTTTTTCTTACCATGGCCTCATTCCGCTTAACTTTTTTTTAAAGTTTAACAGTTTGTAATTTTTTTATTTTTATTTTTGGGTAAGGTAAAAATTTTTGTAATATTGCTTTTGAACCTTCGGTTATACCGGTGTATTTTCAATAGGCACCTTCCCTAATCCCTACCGAGTAGCTCTTTCACTCTCTACGATTCCTGCTCTGCAATCCGTCGCTCCCCCCACGGTAAATTCTCTCTCTCTCTCTCTCTCTCTCATCCCCTGTTTTTTCCCCAAAGCTTTCTGAGCGAACCCTTGGGACGTAATCCGCACGAATCTGTGATTATTCGTCGGAGATCATCCTCACCTGGTTGGCTCTCCTTCTTTACGACTCAGAACCAAAATCTAGGTAATAATCCATTGAAACCCACTCCAGCCCATAATTCAAAATTATATCAAATCGAACTTTACTCTCATTTTACTCCAAGGGAGACTCGAAGTTTTACTCCAATTTAAATTTTATTCAAATTTTACCCGCCAATTTCCTCCCTTTCACAACTACATCAGCCATTTATTCAATTTTTTGATTGGATTTGTGTTACAGCATTCACGTATTTCATATCAAATGAAGTTTTTATTCGTATTTTTACTCGAACTTGAGTAAGAGTTTGGGTAAGGGCTGAAGATGCTCTCACACAATATTCTCTATCTTGTCTATGTCAAAAACTCCAAGACCCCGGAATTAGTTGAGGTGAGCACAAGTTGGCCTAGATATTCGGTTATAGAAAAAACAAAAATCTCTATCTCGTCTGTGTTCTTTTGTTTTTGGAAAAAGTCTATGTACTACTGGAAACTTGTTTCAGTGTATTTGTAACATAAACAAGATTTTCTGTTTATTTTTTACATATTCTGAAAAGTCATCATTTTGTTTATTTTTTGCTTAACGGTCTGATCAGTTTCTTTACCCAGTTAATCCTTTTTGTGTAAATTCAACTACTGTGGAAGGATCTTCTATGCTTATTCAAATTGACTGAAAGTAAATGAGACTCAAATTGCAATTGGAATGTCAGAGGCAAATAGGTCCAACCAAAATTTTTGTAATTCCGATTCCACTATCAGCAACTTTGTGCTTGTGGGATGACTTGTGGGATGACAGATACATAGTGCAGTATTGTGTAGGCATCATATGCTTTTATTACAGAGAGAGTGAGAGCACAATCCATGGACATAGAGTGAAGAAAATAAGGAGGAAGGTTTTATAACCCTATCACAATTTTGTTGACATTTCCTTAGCTGGTATAGGTCACCTATGTGCGTAGATGTTTAACTGAAAAGAGCACAATGAACCAGATTTCTGTTAAGTGATCAATCTGCATACATTGTTTTCTAACTAAAACTCCAATAGTCTTTGGCAATAGTAACCATTCCACTGTTCCCAGTTGAAATGTGTATCTTGATTGGGCATGTCTATTTAACAGGAAAAAGCTTTGAAAAGAGGGTTTGTGATGGAGGGTTTTGGGTATTACCAATCGAGACTTCGTTTGTCCCATCCAACAGGAAGGAAACTTTTTTGAATGACGTGGACTTGTTCACGCACTCCTCGTGCTTGTTAGTTCATTTGAAGGAGACACAGACCCTTTTGCTGGTATGCACTTTGAAGATCCTATTTGGTCTTTCAAAAGAGGCTAGATTAATTGAAGGGAGCTTGATCATATCTCTTTCTTTGATTCTGTTCCAATGCAGTGGATATTGCCTTCTCTGTATTAGGGTTTACCTAGGTTCTGAGCTTGTTGTTGCCATTGGTCTTAGTTAGTTGAACATTTCGTCCTTGGAATCAATATAACTTAGTTGCGGTTTGACGTGTATTAGGGGTCATAGACCATATGCTGTTGACTATTTCATTGCAATATATAGTTGCTTCAGTTACGAAATAAGTCATTATTTTAGGCCAAGTTGCAGTGTAGTTGATCATTTCCTTTCATGTGATGCAAGTCTAAGTAAATTTATCATCTTGCATAGTACTATTTTTCTTCTAGCCTGATCACTTGTAAGTTTTAACTTCTAACAAATTTGATATTTCTGTACAACGTTCCTAGAATTTTTAAACGTAATCTTTTATATATCCGCAATTTATTTACATATTCTTTGTTAATGTGAACATTACAGGTGACATATGATGCTTAGAAAAATGCCGGAGTTGCTTGGTGCATAATGGAGTCTCCTGTGAGTTTTTCCACTTCCTTTTTTCTTAGTTTCTGTTCCAAGACTGGTGTTTATAACTGCTGTTATGACTGCATGGTAACTGACGCATTTGTCTTGAAGCATTGTACTGCTAAATATTTGCTACCTCTAGCATCAACCCATGAATTTCAGAAACAAGCATGTGGGGCCTAACCCAATCTAAGATTGATTCTTATGTTCTTCATTCCAATTGACTTGATTACTATGTCCGTCTAATTAATACTACTAGAAGCTGTGGCACATGCAATGCGTGTGTAAACACCTTAAGAAAGTACTCTTAAAAAAAAATAACATGACAGAGAAATGATGACAGAATTAGTAATTACGTTTAGCAGTTTTAGCGATGAATTGAAAAGAACATTGAAGACAAAAGAAAGAGAGTGGCTTCATATACGATTTGAGTTTGTAATGAAGACAAAGTATATTGGAGTTGGCAGTTTCTTTTGAACGGCAAATGGGGCAGCAGTTTGAACGGCAAATGGGGTAGTGCCATAGTGGTTTCTAATGCATGTATGCAACTGTCGTGTGAGCATACAATTTTACCCGTGAAATTTAAACTACAAACTCAAGGGAATCTGAACGGCAAATGGGGTAGTGCTGTAGTAGTTTCTAATTCATGTATGCAACTATCGTGTGAGCATACAATTTTACGCGTGAGATTTAAACTACAAACTCAAGGGAATCTGTTGTAGTGAGGATATTTTAGGCATTCAAAAGTGTGAGCCAGCTTCAAGAATGAGTCCACACCAAAAGTTGTTCTCCCTTCATGCAGCTTGGCTTCGCTATCACTCATGACTTGGTGTAGAACCGTGTAGTGGTTGGCCTTCCCAACAGAATGCCTTTGTGGTTGTAGTCTTGTAGTTGGCATAGAATAGGTAGAATAGATAATATACAGCATCCTAGAAACTTCCAGTTTTTCGTTGATTTTCCACTGAAACTGCTTAGCATTTCCCCCATTTTTTCTATTGCCACATTTCAGGACAATAAAACAAGAGCTCCATGCAGGATTGGTGATAGATCAACAAGTGATGTTGTCGTAAGGCTACGTACGCAGGAAGGCCGAGATGAGTGGGTATACTGCCACTCCTATGTCCTCATAAGTAACAGCAAGTATTTTTCTGATCGCTTATCTGAGAATTGGCCCACCTGTCAGATTCTTGATTCGCGCAACTGCGTTGAGGTCTACTGTCAAGAATCTGACCTGGACTACCATATTAATGTCCTTCGCCTATTCTATGACGTAAATGTTTGTTCAGTGACTGACATGTGTCATGGTGTTAGAAATGCCCTTGGTGTTCTCCGTGTGGCCAATGAGCTTGGGTGCCCCCAAATAATTGCTTCTTGTGTGGACTACTTGGAAGCAGTCTCTTGGGAAGAAACTGAGGAGGAGGAGATCCTAAGAACCATTCCAGGAATGGGATCACAAGCAGAACCGATACTTGCTCGTCTCCAACCTGTTAATACAACTGCTATTGTCAGGATTTTTCTTGCAGCCATTCGATTTGCCACGTCATCCCCTTGTCCATCCCTGACTGATTTAAAGACCTCAGCTCAAGAGCAGCTTGAGTACATGCTTACTGAAGATGATGATGCTCCACTACTAACAGCTGACGACCAAATAAAATCGGAGGTAAGCGAATGTGTCAATAGCCTCTTTACCAGATTTACCACTCTATTAGAGTCTATAGCATGCAAGACCGAAGAACCAGTTTCTGAAACAGGGAAATTGCAGTTATTCCAATCATATCTGACAGACTTATCATGGGCTTGTCAGATACTAGTCAAATTAGAGATAATGAGAGAGTTTATTATGAAGTGGATGGAGGCATCGGATAACATAGTGAAGGCAGTTGACCAAGCTAGCCTAGAAGCCGATATTCTTGAGTCAAGATTGAAGATTGTGGAGATCACAGCTAAGATTTTAGAACCGATGGCTTATGGAACCATAATACTGCCAACTGCAAAACGCCTTAAGATGGTGAAGGTGTGGCTTCCATTCACGAGGATAGTGAAGCCTTTGATTGATGCTGCCTTGGCTGATGGTGAGGAGGGTCTGGCACTAAAAATGGATGGTGAGCTCTGGCAATCCTTGGAATCTGCGTTTGTTTCAATCATTCTTGCATTGCCAGCTGGGGACCAGGCAGAGATCTTGACTGGGTGGTTGCAAAACGAGCATATTCGATACCCAGATCTCACGGAGGCATTTGAGGTGTGGTGTTACAGGTCTAAGGTTGCCAAGAGAAGACTAGCATCATTTGGGGTATCCATAGTATGACCTATATCCATAGTGAGACCCGTATTTAATTTTGATAATTTTAATGCGAGATTATGCTTTTAATGTGAAATATGATGTGGGAATGTCTTGGGGTTGAAGTGTGATTGCTTTATAGTTGGGAAGCCATTGTGGAACTTGAGTATTGGAAAGGTGTATGTGTAATCTGGGGTGTATATATGTCAAAAAAATCTCAGGAAAAGGAAGAAAGAATCACTTTCCCTTCTCTCTCTCATCTCACTCACGCCTCTCCCTCTCTGCTCCCACACGGCACACCTCCCTCTCGCTCAAATGCCTCACAAAGCTTCAAATCCACCATAGATCCTTGAAACCCACGCACCTCTCGCCATTATCTAGCATCCTTGGCTCTCGGATCACATGGGAAGAGCTCAGAGGAGTGTTTTTGGGTGGAGTTCAACTTTTGAAGTTCTAAGGTTCGATTAAGTTTGGATTGGTGCTTTCAATCTTTGAGGTAGGGAAACCTAATTACTTTTATGTGTTTATGAGTTAGTTTGATGCTTGGATATTGGGTTTAATATTCCCCTTGTTTATTGTTTGAAGTCTAATCACGAGTTTTCCCCTTTCGTTTGCATTTTTGCTGAAAATCGCACCTTCAGAACTCGTGGTATTGATACCTCAAAATGGGTATTGATACCCACTTCAAACCTGGAAAATTCCCTTGAGATATCGATACCTCAAATAGGGGTATCAATACTCCTGCCTTATTTCTGGCAGATTTTTCTTGCAACTCCAAACGGACATAACTTTGTCATCCGAACTCTGTTTGGGGTAAACCTTATATCGAAATTGATGTGCTCGGTGTCTACTTTCTAATGGTGGTGGTTTCATAATCTAATTTTGAACCTATAAAATGTTATGGCCAAAATACGGCGGGCTGGTTGTAGATTGCATGTCGATTTTGGAAGTTAGGTTGTATTTGGACTTCACAGGCAATTAGGTACACCTAGGTCGTTGGGACGGGCATGTATGCATTTTGTGGCATGGTGTGGATGTTGAATGATTGGACTATGTAGCAATTTTTCGTATGGTATCGTTAATGGGTTTGCATTAAGAGGAATATGACAGCATGTAAAGTATAACAAATGGTTAACGATGAGAATTTATGATACATTATGAAGTAAGAAAGAGTGAAATAGGAAATCACGGACACCTAATGAGCGGCATACGATTTCTATGGGAATGACGATTGAAGTGAATAAGCAATTGGGAAATAAAACTCTTAGGTCCCGTTTGATAACGGGGATAAATAGATGGGATTCGTAAGGAGATGGGATTATGATTGGGATTGGAAATGAGATGGGATTATTAATGAGAAGGGATTGATAATGAGTATGTTTGTTTGGGATGGGATTAGATGATGAGATTATTAATATCATGTTTGTTTGAGATGGGATTAGATGATGGGATTGGATTAATAGAAGAAATTGGTAATGAAAAGGGATTAGTAATGAGAATGGGTTGGGATCGGACTACGAATACCAAGTCCCACGGGGTATTGCTAATACCCCCTAATCCCCGGATTCGGCATCCCAACGGACTAATAGTCCGAACCTTTTTTTGTTACCAAACAAAGTATTAATAATCCCATGGGATTATTACTCCAATCCCAACTCCCAAACCCGTTATCAAACGGGGCCTTAATGATGTACGGTTCGGACTCTTTTCCACGTATTTGACATGTGTCGGGGTAAATCGGTGGTGTGAGGTCGATGGTCTTGAACATGAGATCATGTATGATGTGAAGGGGATGGTGTGAGGTCTCCAAATGCTTGGTTATCCATCACATGATGATAGATTGAATTTGAAATGAAAAAAGGTTAAAAGAAATAGATTGGACAAGATGGTTGAGTACAACTAGAAATTTGAAAAGTTGACACGAGTGTGTATATGCCAATGAGATGCGGGTTAGTGAAATGGAAAAAGAAAGAGAAAGTGGTCGTTCAAGAACCTAGAGTGTATCCAAGTCTTCAACAATGGAAACGTGAGAATAGAAAATGATATTTGCAATGGTAAGCCTAGAATCCAAGTAGAAGGTGTGTGAGTGTGTGTGTGTGTGAGCTTCTTGATGTCTGGCGTGATTAAAGTGTCACGTGTATTGATGCGATATGCAAGTGAATGCTTTGATGTTAATGTTATTTGATTGATGAAGATATGTGGTGGATTTACTACGTGAAAGAGTTGGACTTGGGTGTCCTTATTGTTATAATTGTGAAGATGAGATTATTTATGCATTGTTAATCTTTGAGTTGGTTTCATTGGTGTGTTTTGTTGTATATCGAGATTAGGAAAAATGTTTGATGTTAATGTTATTTGATTGATGAGATTAATTGATTGTAGTCCAAGGGTTGTAATGGGGAAGTTATTGCAACGCAAGAGGTGATAATGTAAAAATCCAAGTAATGGGTTATATTTAACTGCAACACAAGGGGTGGTAATGCAGACGGCAATGCAAGGGGTGGTAATGACGCAAGGGGTGGTAATGCAGATGGCAACGCAAGGGGTGGTAATGTAGAAACTCAACTAAGGGGTGATTATTGACTGCAACGCAAGCGATGGAAATGTAGGGTGTTGTGGGTATGAGCCATTGACTTAAAATTGTGGAGTGATGTCCTTGTTCACATCTTGGTTGCGCGCATGTTATTACTAGCAAACATGGAATTTGTGGTTTATGAGGAGATTTGGGAAAAATGGACAGTTAGGTCTATCGATGTTTTGGAAATGAGTAGTATTTTAAAATACTACGGTATTTTTGTATGAATCAACGGAGCTTAACTCGTAAAAGTTTTTGTGTTTCTCTACACCATTTTGCAATCCAAATATGAAAAGTTTTATATGAAAATAATTTGATAACTAATAATGTGGAATTGAGGTAGAATGGAGCACTCATGGGAGACGGTGAACCTTGAACTTGAGTCGGTATCGTAGAACTTCCCCATCATTGTGGCTTATTGTCCTGATATTGATTTGGTAACATGTTTAGTATGAGTGCATATTTGATGTACATTGTGAGAGATTTATAAAGGATATTTGCATGGTATACTCAAGAAGGAAAATTTAATGAAAAGAAATCTTGAGTGGGTGTTGACTTGGGACTAGAAGAGATGAAAATATGATAAAGGGGACACAATGGAGGATATGATAGGTACTAACATGAGATTTTAAAGATAGATATGAGAGCGTGCACATGTGTAGGTGAGACCGTGAGAGTGTTGATGCGAGTGAAGTAGAATTCTAAACTAAAGAATAGTAGTGTAAGTTCTACCTTTAGTCAAAATGTTCTTAAAAAAAAAAAACTTTTTCAAGTACGAACGAGAGCAAGTAGCTTGGAGTGCTTGACACACACGCGTGGACAAACTTTTGAAAGCGATCAGTGGAGAATTATTTTGACACCCCATATTTTGGAGATGTAACTTTAATTTTAATCATATTGGTTTTACGATGAATAACTGTAAACACTTGACCTTATTTTTTCCCTTTTGGATTTAGTGTTAATATTAGGCGGCCCTTATATTTGAACAGTGAACTTTTGAAAACTTTTGATGGTGTAGCTAACTCTTTGGGTATTATGGATCGTATTTGAAAGGATTATTTTTATGGATAATTATTAAAATGTACGTTTAAATTTGTGGGCGTGACATCTATGGGTCATTCTTCACCACAGGATATATATATATTGTCATTTGATAGGATTTGCTTCAGTTATTTGGGTTTGCTACCCAAGATCGTTGCAAAAATAAAGAGTGGTGTCTAGGGGTTCGGATCACATCCAATTTTTTGTTGTCCATTGTGGTCCAGTTAGCGGCTGAGATTTACTGTGAGAAATCCAAGGGTCCCCATCTTGCCACGTCTAAGTCATATTATGGCTCTCAAACGGCACCAGCAATGCTAATGGAAAAAGCCCCATTTAACGTGAATTTTTTTTTTTTTTGCAGAGAAAACCAAATGTTTGAGGGGCTCTCAAACGTCGCATACGCTTTTTGTGGGACCCATTTTGGATCTCACAAAGATATTCAAATCTTAAGTTATTTTTAAAATATTTTTTTACTGGCTCTTGCAAAAAATTAGCTCAATTCAATATCCGTAAGGCTTTTTCAGCATTCGTATGGGCCCTATAAATTTTGAAACACCCTAAGAATTTTGAAACAACTTTTATCAATATCGGATTCAACTAATTTTTTTCAAGAATCCATAAAAAAATATTTTAAAATAACTTGCTGTTTGAATCATCTTTATAGGATCCACAATGAGCCCCACTCAAAAAAATCATTGTCCATTTAATGGGTCCCCTTCAAGGAATACACTGCTTCAGAATTTTTTGATTTGTGCAGGGCCCATTATGGGTCTTACAAATATGATTCAAATTGCAATTTATTCTTGAATTATGTTTTCATGTATTTTTGAAAAAAATCAGCTTAATCCGACATTGATAAAGGTTGTTTCAAAATTGTTAGGGTGTTTCGAAATTCGTAGGGCCCTTACAAATGCGGAAAAAGCTCTTACGAATATCGGATTGAGCTAATTTTTTGCAAGAGCCAATAAAAAATATTTTAAGAATAATTTACGGTTTAAATCATCTTTATAAGATCCGAAATAGGTTCACAAGAATCGTACGTGACGTTTGAGAGCCCCTCGAACATCAGTTTTCTCAAGAAAAAAGAAGAAGAAGACATTAAATGGGGACCTTTTCCGTTAGCAACTTGTTGGTGCCATTTGGGGGCCATAATGGGACTTGACGTGGCAAGATGGGAACCCTTAGATTTCTCACAGTAAATCTTGGCCGCTAACTGCACCACAATGGACAACAAAATACTGGATGTGATCCGCCCCTGGTGTCTAGATGGTATCTGAATGGTGGAAATCTGGGAATTGGCTTTGCTGATGGGGAGTTTTTGGTTTCTGTTGTTTACTTCATTTATGCTAATCCAGCTCCTAGGTTGGATTGCCGATCAAAGCAAAAGTACAAATGTTGTTCGGAACAGCATGCCAAGATACTTTGTGCAGAGAGGAAAGCGAACGAGATATAGATATAGATATAGGCTAGCTATTGACATACAGTAATATTTTGCTTCTTTTGCACAATACTTTATAAAATACTAGCTCATGTGGCACTTGTTCATTGGGTTAGGCTGAAAGCTTTGTGTTTCCTTGACTCCTTGCAATGGTTTGATGTACAAGTCCGGTGGATGCCCCTGGGAGAACTGTGGTGAATCGAAATAGCCGGAGTATGTTCTGGTTAGGCTCTCGTTCGGATCTCGGCTCAGGTGAAGCTTCTTTTTCTCACCTACACAGCGAACACCCATCGTTAGTGCCTAACCAGTCGGAGGTGATCGGGAAGGCACTTTAATGGTAAAGCAAGTGATTGGAGGAGGAGGAGATGCAAGGAAGGGTTTAGAATAGAGTGAACGGCGTACCTTATCCCATGGGTCTCTAGTCGGGCCGAATTCTTATCCGTACCTTATCCCATGGGTCGGTTAATGAGGCATGATGTTATCTTGACCCGAAGAAGCAAATCCGGTCATCCAGATCTGAACAATATTACTTGGTAACCATCTTACCGGATTTTAACGGTGTGACCTGCATAATTTACGGAAGGCAACTCACCCACATGCACTTAACCGACTCGCTCCTTACGTCATGTATGACGTCAGCCAAAGCAGTTGTCACTCATGCTGAGTACGTGCATACTTGGAGGGCGAGTCCTGGAGCTCTATATAAAGTACAGGGGTCTCTAGATATATTTTGGCCAAGTAGTTGAGCCTGGTAAGGCTATTGAGCTGTTGTGCCTATTTGGACCAAACTAATTCGGCCCACTATAGGAACCTCCTCTCTCTCTCTCTCTCCCTCTTCCCCTTTTTATGATTGAATAACATTAATTTATGAAAAATAATTAATGAGACACTCCGACATCATTGTGGTGTGCATATTATTGTGCAAATATTTTTTTATAACTCAAGTGTTCGGGCGCACACAATAATATATAGTTTTATAACAAGTGTTTGAATCACTTATGCGTACCTTAAGTAATCTTGGAGAGTCAATTACTGTCCACTAAGTAAATAGTTTCCTCCGTGATACCACGTCATTATGGTGACCTGCTATCACCAATCAGTCATCTTTTTTCGCTTTTTTTTTTTGAGGCGGAGTCTAGATCATCAGGGTTTGTTCTCTTGGGGCCTCAAACCTTTTTCCCTCTCTCTCCGTGCATATATGGTAGTTGGTCTCCAATAAACTTATCTCTCTCAATTCGTCACCACAAAACTCTCTTTTAAAAATTCATATCAAACAACTCGTCACATACTGCACTCTGTTTGATGGTTTCAAAGGTAAAATGGAAATCTATTCTTAATTTTGTTTTTGAATTTTTTTGTCAACTTTCATAAACATTATAGGAGTGTCAGAATTCCTTAAATCCCATATATGATCACTAAAATCATGTTTCACTTTTTACTAACCCATGCCTATCGAAATATGACCCTAATTGTGTTTCTTCATTTGTTCTTACTGTGAGGTTTGGCTCACAAAATGAGAGTAAAGGCTTCTAGAAGGGTGGGGTTATCAGCTGCAGGTGCAGCAAAATAGAGCATTAAAGGAGCCCTTTGGCTGTGTACCATATCACCAATTTGCAACGGGCAAATTGGTTCTCTTGGCTTATAAATTCAGTAGTATTCCCCTGGTTTGGGGTGTGGAAAACAAGATGAGTGAGAGGTTGAGGCAGAGAGATAGCAAACCAAGAGTGATTTGAGTTAAGCCTTGTAAGTGGACATGGGGTAATTCAATGTATAGTGGATTCAAGTGACGTGGTGTGACTCCGTGGAAACTCTTCAATGGATTGGGCTGACGCGCATGCGGAAAACTTTAGGTTGATCAGACTCCCAACAAGTGGTATCAGACCAAGAAGAGATCACAAACTTACTTATGTTAAAGATTCTCTCTTTGAAATACAAACACAATTTAGAGGAAAACTCTCAATTTTTAGTAATTCAATAACAACTACTCCTCCGTCCATTTTTAAGTGTTCTGCTTTGTAACTCCAACTTATTAAAAAGACATTATTATTATACCTTTCACATCAATTTTTTCCTCCACTTTCTCTATTTATCTATCATCATTACACTTTTACTCACTAACTTTTCAAAATGGAATATACTTTTAGGGACAAAATAGACAACGCACCAACTTTTACTCACTAACTTTACAAAATGGAAACTTATTAAGAGACAACTCAAAATGGAATACTGGACTTTAAATAAGGGACGGAGGGAGTACTTTTTAATGTCACCCTGCAACCACATTTTATACTCGAAAATTAGGACAAAAAGAAACAACAAAACTGGAAGCTGAATCTCGGTAATTGACTAATTAATTACCAATATCAAAAGATTTGAACTATTCAATCCCAAATTTGATTACCAGAGAATAAAAGAAATTTACCAAAACAAACGTCCCTTAATCAGAATTTCCAACAAGAATTTTTAGCCAAAATAATGAAAATTAAATGTTATATTTCTTAAATGATGTAATATTTAATTTCATTTTGCGTCATTCTCTCTGGCTTGAAGAAACTCATCATCGAGTTTATAAAGTTGGATTCGTTGTAACTTGTTCGCATCAATCTTGTACCTCAAATTAATTTTTCGTACCCCAAACTGTAAAGATGAGTTTGAAAAAATAAAAGCAATATTGTTAGTCACAACTTGCTCTACGCAATCCAAATATTCTCATTCACAACAGTTTCAATATATTTCCAAAAAGGATCCACAAATTGCTTACCCTAAGCAATTTCAATGAATTGGGGATGGTGCTGTGCAGTGGTGTGCGCAATACCTTGCTGCGCACCTTCGAGCCGTTGGATCGTGCATTCGATGGCTCGGATCTCATCTCGGTAATGAACGGCTCTCGATCGTTGGTTGCCGGGATGAGATCCGAGCCGTCAGATGCACGATCCGACGGCTTGGAAGTGCACAGCACCAACCCAAAGTCCAATTTCAACATCATTTGATTTGGGGTTTTTACCCATATCAACCCAATCAAAAATTTTCAATGTTGCAAAACACTTACCAATTGACGAACTCGAGTATGAGAGACATGAATTTTGTTTCATTGGAATCATGGCTACCATCAATGACCTTCCAACTGCTCCACTTTCTTGAATTGCAACGTGAACAATATCCTCAATAACATTGGCTTCACAAATTTCTAACTCATCATCTGCATACTCATCAAATCTTGGAGGTGACTTAATTAATTTCTGACTGAAACGGCGACAGATAATTGTCCAAGAATTTATAGCCAAAATAATGAAAAATAACTATTCTATTTCTTAAATGATATAATATTTTCATTTTGCATCACATTCAAAAACAACGTTAGAGATTTTTCCTGTGCATTGTTCAAAGACTTCTCACCCCAGTAAAAAAGGAAAAGTCCTTGTTTGGTTTTTAGTTTTGAGATACTCCGTATATTTTTTAGACAAAAAAATACTTTGTAGGTTTTTGTATTTTTCGTCTTTAGTTATTTTTTTTAATAGTTTAACAAACATTTTGAATTTTTGAATAGAAGTACTTATATACATTCAAAAGTAAAAAATACGTAGAAGTTTTGATAAAAAAATCACTATATAAAAATGAAAAAATACGGATGACCAAACAGTAAACATTTTCGGAAAGAATATTTCTGAGATGCAAAATGACTTTTCATTCTTAAGGTGGCCAATCTCATAATCCACACTTTCAACCATTGTTAGTCATTTAAAGAACATTCAATGATTCAAAAGCAGCCTTAAGAGATTTTTTCTACGCTTCTGTTCCAAAGGCGTCCGTGCATGGCCTGCTTATTTTTAAACGATTACTACTTTTCTTTTCTTGAGAAGTAGTAATAACAATTACTACTTTTTCTCCAAGCTCAATTTATATTTCCGCCTTTTCATTCTAATGAAAAATGGGTTAAATATTCCATTTTTGAATTTTTTTTCTCGGAACTCATATCTTAGAAATAGACGAGAAAAATTAGCTTTGATCAACTTTTTGGCCGAATTTAATTGTTAGACACATATACAAGTTAATAAGAAAAGAGAAATAACACCCACACTCATATATATAAAAGAATAATATATATAACTACACTCATTTATATGTATTTACACGTGTATAAGCAAATATATTAATGAATGGTTCGGTTAATCCACGGTTTCCTAGTGAAAATTCATGGACCGAACCATATCTCACGGTTTTTAAATTTTTGAATATGTTTCTGGACCATTATCCACAGACCTAGCCCAAAACGTATAGATCGTTTAAGTTCGGACCAATTTTGTGGTTTACCAGATTTTTTGTGCAACTCTAACAATTAATGCCTGTCTCTTCAAAAAAAAAAAAAAAGATAATTTTTTAACAATAACTGTTTATTGTACTTTTAAAACAATCTTTTGTCATTTATAAACATTTAATTTTAAAAAAATATATGAATTTTTCGTTTAAATTTTCAACAATGACATGTGTTTTGAGAAATTTCAAAATGGAATAAGAACCGACAATACGTGACAGAGGGAGTATCAAATATGTACTTGTGAGTGCATGTAACGCCCCGAATTTTGGGGTACGTTAAATAAAACAATTTATTGATAAAATCAATTGGAGTCTGGCTCATTATTACATCAAAACTCCCACAAGAGTTCAATATTACAAAAAAGAGGGATAACTAGGGTTTCCTAACTACAGCTCCGCTTGCTCCTCCATCCTGGCCAGCTCCTCGGCTCCGTACGCCTCCAAGGTGAAGATCCCGCCCTGCTCTTCTACAAAACCTGATACATTATACCGGCGTCACCACCAATATAATATGTTAGGGTCACCAAAAGGTAACACCGTGAGCTACAACGCTCAATAGGAAATCCTTACCCACCAACCTTACGACGGTAAACAATTACAACAATACTAACAATCACACATCGTTAATCGTCTATCGTTGGTGTTCAAGATTTCTCGATTTCTCCTTCGCGACTCGTCGTAGACCGTGTCGCCATTTTCCACTTACAAAACAACCTTTGTAACGCCCCGATTTTTCAAGGAATTTCGGAAGTATTATACATAAAATACACTGAATTTTATAAACTTTTAGGCCCTAATTTATCCTTATACAAAAATTTCAATTTCAAAATAATACAAAAATCTATGTACATTTATCTAACAAAAGCAGCTCCAGAGCGACTCTAGTTTTGACACGAATTCCAAGCAACGTTGGCCCAGACTCCGCTCCAGGGATCCTACCTTTATCAACTGCTCCACTGTGGAATCCTGCACACTCTGGCAAATTGAACGCCGAAGCAAACGATTTGCCAGAATACAAACGTATCCGTGAGTGATAATTCACCCAGTAGAATAATCCAATCCTACCAACCCCTTACTCTACAATTAGCATTCAATAATAACAATAATATCACAATTGATAATACATGAGAGGTACAGAATAATAACACATCATCTTTTTCTTTACTATCCATCGTCTTACATGAAATCTAAGGATCATCTCCACGAGATCCTTTCCTCCCACATCCACTAATTACAACCGTCTCATGGGTCCACCCTTCCTCTTGCTTATCCTGCACCAGGGCCTTAGGTGAGCGCATCTAAGTTATGTACCGAGTATGTTCTCACTTAAGACCATAACAGGAGGATTGAGTCATACCATGACGTATCGTACATTAGGGTCGGACATCCACTACCCCACGCTAACTATAACCGTCTCATGGGACCCATTCTCTTTCCCAAGAGAAACTTCCCATGACGTATCATACATTAACGTCTCACTAACTACAATCGTCTCATGGGACCCATTCTCTTCCTCGAGAAACTTCCCATGACGTATCGTACATTAGCGTCACAACATATCTCATCACAGGGCCCCGCAGGTAACCCATTTCAACACAGGGCCCCGTAGGTTAACCCTTGCCATCACCATGGCTCAAATCACAATCCACACACTCACACTTCCAACACTTTACAAATTTCCATTTACTTAACATCGTCTACATGATTCTCTACTCGTAACCACCCCAGTGAACCTAAGTCCAATCTAGCACGTCGAACATGATATAATCAATAACTGCTCAATTCATAACATGATACATTTCAATGAGATAAAAGTACATATCAAATAATATTGTGCGAGTAAGTAAACACATAATATTTTATGATTGAGCCGATGCTCTTAAGGTTCGTTGAACAAGTAAATTAATTATAGTTTTTATTAATTTCAAAGGTGTCATTAACAATTTCGTAGGCTTAGCTTTAATAACATACTATGATAACTTTTTAAGAACTAAAGTACAATTATTGAATCACAAAGTTGATCCACTACGGCAACTTACAGTGTCAAAATCTAAATGTGCAATTTTATTAATCAAAGCTTACTATTACTAAAAATCCTATTTATATATATATATATATATATATATATATATATATATATATTA